>JAJQXZ010000032.1:135000-167500 GCA_021613375.1 Megaleporinus macrocephalus
TAGTCCATAAACACTCTCAATAAACTCTCCTATACACTAGAATAAGAGATATTAGTCCATAAACACTCAATAAACACTCTTATACACTAGAATAGGAGATATTAGTCCATAAACATCCTCAATAAACACTCCTATACACTAGAATAGAAGATATTAGTCCATAAACATTCTCAATAAACACTCATATACACTAGAATAGAAGATATTAGTCTATGAACACTCCTATACAGTAGAATATGAGATATTAGTCCATAAACATCCTCAATAAACACTCCTATACACTAGAATAAGAGATATTAATCTATAAACACTCTCGATAAACTCTCCTATACACTAGAAGAAGAGATATTAGTCCATAAACACTCTCAATAAACTCTCCTATACACTAGAATAAGAGATATTAGTCCATAAACATTCTCAATAAACACTCTTATACACTAGAATAGGAGATATTAGTCCATAAACATCCTCAATAAACTCTCCTATACACTAGAATAAGAGATATTAGTCCATAAACGCTCTCAATAAACACTCCTATACACTAGAATAGGAGATATTAGTCCATAAACATCCTCAATAAACACTCCTATACACTAGAATAGCAGATATTAGTCCATAATCATCCTCAATAAACACTCCTATACACTGGAATAGGAGATATTAGTCCATAAACATTCTCAATAAACACTCATATACACTAGAATAGAAGATATTAGTCTATGAACACTCCTATACAGTAGAATAGGAGATATTAGTCCGTAAACATCCTCAATAAACACTCATATACACTAGAATAGAAGATATTAGTCTATAAACACCCTCAATAAACACTCCTATACATTAGAATAAGAGATATTAGTCCATGAACTCTCTCAATAAACACTCATATACACTAGAATAGGAGATATTAGTCCATAAACATCCTCAATAAACACTCCTTTACACTAGAATAGAAGATATTAGTCTATAAACACTCCTGTACACTAGAATAGGAGATATTAGTATATAAACACTCCTGTACACTAGAATATAAGATATTGTTCTATAAACACTCCTGTACACTAGAATATGAGATATTAGTCTATAAACACTTCTGTACACTAGAATATGAGATATTAGTATATAAACACTCCTGTACACTAGAATATGAGATATTAGTCTATAAACACTCCTGTACACTAGAATAGGAGATATTAGTCTATAAACACTCCTGTACACTAGAATAGAAGATATTAGTCTATAAACACTCCTGTACACTAGAATAGGAGATATTTGTCTATGAACACCCTCAATAAACACTCCTATACACTAGATTAGGAGATATTAGTCCATAAAAACCCTCAATAAACTCTCCGATACACTTGAATAGGAGATATTAGTCCATAAACACCCTCAATAAACAATTCTATACACTAGAATAGGAGATATTAGTCTATAAACACTCCTGTACACTAGAATATGAGATATTAGTATATAAACACTCCTGTACACTAGAGTAGGAGATATTAGTCTATAAACACTCCTGTACACTAGAATATGAGATATTAGTCTATAAACACTCCTGTACACTAGAATAGGAGATATTAGTCTATAAACACTCCTGTACACTAGAATATGAGATATTAGTCTATAAACACGCCTATGCACTAGAATAGGAGATATTAGTCTATAAACACTCCTGTACACTAGAATAGGAGATATTAGTCTATAAACACTCCTGTACACTAGAATAGGAGATATTAGTCTATAAACACTCCTGTACACTAGAATAGGAGATATTAGTCTATAAACACTCATATACACTAGAATAGAAGATATTAGTCTATAAACACTCCTGTACACTAGATTAGGAGATATTAGTCCATAAACATTCTCAATAAACACTCTTATACACAAGAATAGGAGATATTAGTCTATAAACACTCCTGTACACAAGAATAGGAGATATTAGTCTATAAACACTCCTGTACACTAGAATAGGAGATATTAGTCTATAAACACTCCTGTACACTAGAATAGGAGATATTAGTCTATAAACACTCCTGTACACTAGAATAGGAGATATTAGTCTATAAAAACTCATATACACTAGAATAGAAGTTATTAGTCTATAAACACTCCTATACACTAGATTAGGAGATATTAGTCCATAAACATTCTCAATAAACACTCTTATACACAAGAATAGGAGATATTAGTCCATTAACATTCTCAATAAACACTCCTATACACTAGAATAGGAGATATTAGTCCATAAACATTCTCAATAAACACTCTTATACACTAGAATAGGAGATATTAGTCCATAAACATTCTCAATAAACACTCTTATACACTAGAATAGGACATATTAGTCCATAAACATCCTCAATAAACACTCCTATACACTAGAATAGGACATATTAGTCCATAAACATCCTGAAAAAACACTCCTATACACTAGAATAGAAGATATTAGTCCATAAACATTCTCAATAAACACTCATATACACTAGAATAGAAGATATTAGTCTATGAACACTCCTATACAGTAGAATAGGAGATATTAGTCCATAATCATCCTCAATAAACACTCCTATACACTAGAATAGGAGATATTAGTCCATAAACATTCTCAATAAACACTCCTGTACACTAGAATAGGAGATATTAGTCCATAAACATCCTCAATAAACACTCATATACACTAGAATAGGAGATATTAGTCCATAAACATTCTCAATAAACACTCATATACACTAGAATAGAAGATATTAGTCTATGAACACTCCTATACAGTAGAATAGGAGATATTAGTCCATAAACATCCTCAATAAACACTCCTATACACTAGAATAAGAGATATTAGTCCATGAACACTCTCAGTAAACACTCTTATACACTAGAATAGGAGAAATTAGTCCATAAACATCCTCAATAAACACTCCTATACACTAGAATAAGATATATTAGTCCATGAACACTCTCAATAAACACTCCTATACACTAGAATAAGATATATTAGTCCATGAACACTCTCAATAAACACTCATATACACTAGAATAAGAGATATTAGTCCATAAACATTCTCATTAAACACTCATATACACTAAAATAGAATATATTAGTCTATAAACACTCCTATATACTAGAATTGCTGATATTAGTCCATAAACATCCTCAATAAACACTCCTACACACTAGAGTAGGAGATATTAGTCTATAAACACTCATATACACTAGAATAGAAGATATTAGTCTATAAACACTCCTATACACTAGAATAGGAGATATTAGTCCATAAACATTCTCAATAAACACTCTTATACACAAGAATAGGAGATATTAGTCCATAAACATTCTCAATAAACACTCCTATACACTAGAATAGGAGATATTAGTCCATAAACATTCTCAATAAACACTCCTATACACTAGAATAGGAGATATTAGTCCATAAACATTCTCAATAAACACTCCTATACACTAGAATAGGACATATTAGTCCATAATCATCCTGAATAAACACTCCTATACACTAGAATAGGAGATATTAGTCCATAAACATTCTCAATAAACACTCATATACAATAAAATAGAATATATTAGTCTATAAACACTCCCATATACTAGAATAGCAGATATTAGTCCATAAACATCCTCTATAAACACTCCTATACACTAGAATAGGAGATATTAGTCCATAAACATTCTCAATAAACACTCCTATACACTAGAATAGGACATATTAGTCCATAATCATCCTGAATAAACACTCCTATACACTAGAATAGGAGATATTAGTCCATTAACATTCTCAATAAACACTCATATACACTAAAATAGAATATATTAGTCTATAAACACTCCTGTATACTAGAATAGCAGATATTAGTCCATAAACATCCTGAATAAACACTCCTATACACTAGAATAGGAGATATTAGTCCATAAACATTCTCAATAAACACTCATTTACACTAGAATAGAAGATATTAGTCTACAAACACTCCTATACACTAGAATAGGAGATATTAGTCCATAAACATTCTCAATAAACACTCTTATACACTAGAATAGGAGATATTAGTCCATAAACATCCTCAATAAACACTCCTATACACTAGAATAAGAGATATTAGTCCATAAACATCCTCAATAAACTCTCCTATACACTAGAATAGGAGATATTAGTCCATAAACATCCTCAATAAACACTCCTATACACTAGAATAGGAGATATTAGTCCATAATCATCCTCAATAAACACTCCTATACACTGGAATAGGAGATATTAGTCCATAAACATTCTCAATAAACACTCATATACACTAGAATAGAAGATATTAGTCTATGAACACTCCTATACAGTAGAATAGGAGATATTAGTCCGTAAATATCCTCAATAAACACTCATATACACTAGAATAGAAGATATTAGTCTATAAACACCCTCAATAAACACTCCTATACACTAGAATAAGAGATATTAGTCCATGAACTCTCTCAATAAACACTCCTATACACTAGAATAGGAGATATTAGTCCATAAACATCCTCAATAAACACTCCTTTACACTAGAATAGAAGATATTAGTCTATAAACACTCCTGTACACTAGAATAGGAGATATTAGTATATAAACACTCCTGTACACTAGAATATGAGATATTAGCATATAAACACTCCTGTACACTAGAATATGAGATATTAGTCTATAAACACTCCTGTACACTAGAATAGGAGATATTAGTCTATAAACACTCCTGTACACTAGAATAGGAGATATTTGTCTATGATCACCCTCAATAAACACTCCTATACACTAGATTAGGAGATATTAGTCCATAAAAACCCTCAATAAACTCTCCGATACACTTGAATAGGAGATATTAGTCCATAAACACCCTCAATAAACAATTCTATACACTAGAATAGGAGATATTAGTCTATAAACACTCCTGTACACTAGAATATGAGATATTAGTATATAAACACTCCTGTACACTAGAGTAGGAGATATTAGTTTATAAACACTCATATACACTAGAATAGAAGATATTAGTCTACAAACACTCCTATACACTAGATTAGGAGATATTAGTCCATAAACATTCTCAATAAACACTCTTATACACAAGAATAGGAGATATTAGTCTATAAACACTCCTGTACACTAGAATAGGAGATATTAGTCTATAAACACTCCTGTACACTAGAATAGGAGATATTAGTCTATAAAAACTCATATACACTAGAATAGAAGATATTAGTCTATAAACACTCCTATACACTAGATTAGGAGATATTAGTCCATAAACATTCTCAATAAATACTCTTATACACAAGAATAGGAGATATTAGTCCATAAACATTCTCAATAAACACTCCTATACACTAGAATAGGAGATATTAGTCCATAAACATTATCAATAAACACTCTTATACACTAGAATAGGACATATTAGTCCATAAACATCCTCATTAAACACTCCTATACACTAGAATAGGACATATTAGTCCATAAACATCCTGAATAAACACTCCTATACACTAGAATAGAAGATATTAGTCCATAAACATTCTCAATAAACACTCATATACACTAGAATAGAAGATATTAGTCTATGAACACTCCTATACAGTAGAATAGGAGATATTAGTCCATAAACATCCTCAATAAACACTCCTATACACTAGAATAGGAGATATTAGTCCATAAACATTCTCAATAAACACTCCTGTACACTAGAATAGGAGATATTAGTCCATAAACATCCTCAATAAACACTCCTTTACACTAGAATAGAAGATATTAGTCTATAAACACTCCTGTACACTAGAATAGGAGATATTAGTATATAAACACTCCTGTACACTAGAATGTAAGATATTGGTCTATAAACACTCCAGTACACTAGAATATGAGATATTAGTCTATAAACACTTCTGTACACTAGAATATGAGATATTAGTATATAAACACTCCTGTACACTAGAATATGAGATATTAGTCTATAAACACTCCTTTACACTAGAATAGGAGATATTAGTCTATAAACACTCCTGTACACTAGAATAGGATATATTAGTCTATAAACACTCCTGTACACTAGAATAGGAGATATGTCTATGAACACCCTCAATAAACACTCCTATACACTAGATTAGGAGATATTAGTCCATAAAAACCCTCAATGAACTCTCCGATACACTTGAATAGGAGATATTAGTCCATAAACACCCTCAATAAACAATTCTATACACTAGAATAGGAGATATTAGTCTATAAACACTCCTGTACACTAGAATATGAGATATTAGTCTATAAACACTCCTGTACACTAGAGTAGGAGATATTAGTCAATAAACACTCCTGTACACTAGAATATGAGATATTAGTCTATAAACACTCCTGTACACTAGAATATGAGATATTAGTCTATAAACACGCCTATACACTAGAATATGAGATATTAGTCTATAAACACGCCTATACACTAGAATAGGAGATATTAGTCTATAAACACTCCTGTACACCAGAATAGGAGATATTAGTCTATAAACACTCCTGTACACTAGAATAGGAGATATTAGTATATAAACACTCCTTACACTAGAATATGAGATATTAGTCTATAAACACTCCTGTACACTAGAATATGAGATATTAGTCTATAAACACTCCTGTACACTAGAATATGAGATATTAGTCTATAAACACGCCTATACACTAGAATAGGAGATATTAGTCTATAAACACTCCTGTACACTAGAATAGGAGATATTAGTCTATAAACACTCCTGTACACTAGAATAGGAGATATTAGTCTATAAACACAGTGTCAGAAGTCACAGCAGTGTTCCGGTCTTTCCTGTGTTGCTGCATTGCTGAGAGCTCTGGGTGCCACAGGGTTAGGACTGGAACCTGAGGCTGTAATCGTCGTGTGTGGTGGTGTGTGGTTCAGACGGTCGTGTCCTCAGTGGGTTCCCCTTCGTCCTGTCCTCAGACAGTCCTGTACTCCTCGTCCTGTGTTGGAGCTGGAAGGGGGAGACGCGGGGGGTGATAGGAGGCTGTGTGGTTGTATTGACACAGATAGGAGTGTTATTGGCTCTGGTGAAGACGCCCCTCAGAGTAAACGCTGGTGATATGGCGTGACAACGGCTCAGCCTGTTTGACTGGTTCTGTACTGCTGACCTGTTTAACCACAGCGTTAGCATCATTAGCGCCTCAGGTGACTGGATCAGGTGTTTAAACACACTCAGGTACAGCGAGAGAACCCAAACACTCTCACCCAGCTCACCTAACCCCCTACAGGATACTCCTCCTATACAGCTCAACATACAGGCCACTTTATCAGAAACACCCCCCCATACATCCACTAACTGGCCACTTTATTAGAAACACCCCCCCTGTACTTCCACTAACTGGCCACTTTATTAGAACCCCCCCTGTACTTCCACTAATTGGCCACTTTATCAGAAACACCCCCCCCCCCGTACTTCCACTAACTGGCCACTTTATTAGAAACACCCCCCCCCATACTTCCACTAACTGGCCACTTTATCAGAAACACCCTCCTTGTCCTTCCACTGGACGATGAAGGTGCGTATGATGTACATTGTGGTGGTGTGTATGATGTACATTGCGGAGGTGTGTATGATGTATGTTGTGGTGGTGTGTATGATGTACATTGCAGAGGTGTGTATGATGTATGTTGTGGCAGTGTGTATGATGTATGTTGTGGAGGTGTGTATGATGTCTGTTATGTTGGTGTGTATGATGTATATTGTGGTGGTGTGTATGATGTACATTGCGGAGGTGTGTATGATGTATGTTGTGGCGGTGTGTATGATGTATGTTGTGGTGGTGTGTATGATGTATGTTGTGGTGGTGTGTATGATGTATGTTGTGGTGGTGTGTATGATGTATATTGTGGCAGTGTGTATGATGTATGTTGTGGAGGTGTGTATGATGTATGTTGCGGTGGTGTGTATGATGTATGTTGCGGTGGTGTGTATGATGTCTGTTATGTTGGTGTGTATGATGTATATTGTGGTGGTGTGTATGATGTACATTGCGGAGGTGTGTATGATGTATGTTGTGGCGGTGTGTATGATGTATGTTGTGGTGGTGTGTATGATGTATGTTGTGGCAGTGTGTATGATGTATGTTGTGGAGGTGTGTTTGATGTATGTTGCGGTGGTGTGTATGATGTATGTTGCGGTGGTGTGTATGATGTCTGTTATGTTGGTGTGTATGATGTATATTGTGGTGGTGTGTATGATGTACATTGCGGAGGTGTGTATGATGTATGTTGTGGCGGTGTGTATGATGTATGTTGTGGTGGTGTGTATGATGTATGTTGTGGTGGTGTGTATGATGTACATTGCAGAGGTGTGTATGATGTATGTTGTGGCAGTGTGTATGATGTATGTTGTGGAGGTGTGTATGATGTATGTTGTGGTGGTGTGTATGATGTATGTTGCGGTGGTGTGTATGATGTATGTTGCGGTGGTGTGTATGATGTCTGTTATGTTGGTGTGTATGATGTATATTGTGGTGGTGTGTATGATGTACATTGCGGTGGTGTGTATGATGTATGTTGTGGTGGTGTGTATGATGTATGTTGTGGTGGTGTGTATGATGTATGTTGTGGTGGTGTGTATGATGTATGTTGTGTTGGTGTGTGTGATGTATGTTGTGTTGGTGTGTGTGATGTATGTTGTGGCGGTGTGTATGATGTACGTTGTGGTGGTGTGTATGATGTATGTTGCGGAGGTGCGTATGATGTATGTTGTGTTGGTGTGTATGATGTATGTTGTGGCGGTATGTATGTTGTGTTGGTGTGTATGATATATGTTGCGGTGGTGTGTATGATGTATATTGTGGTGGTGTGTATGATGTACATTGCGGAGGTGTGTATGATGTATGTTGCGGTGGTGTGTATGATGTATGTTGCGGTGGTGTGTATGATGTCTGTTATGTTGGTGTGTATGATGTATATTGTGGTGGTGTGTATGATGTACATTGCGGAGGTGTGTATGATGTATGTTGTGGCGGTGTGTATGATGTATGTTGTGGTGGTGTGTATGATGTATGTTGTGGTGGTGTGTATGATGTACATTGCAGAGGTGTGTATGATGTATGTTGTGGCAGTGTGTATGATGTATGTTGTGGAGGTGTGTATGATGTATGTTGCGGTGGTGTGTATGATGTATGTTGCGGTGGTGTGTATGATGTCTGTTATGTTGGTGTGTATGATGTATATTGTGGTGGTGTGTATGATGTACATTGCGGAGGTGTGTATGATGTATGTTGTGGCGGTGTGTATGATGTATGTTGTGGTGGTGTGTATGATGTATGTTGCGGTGGTGTGTATGATGTCTGTTGCGGTGGTGTGTATGATGTACGTTGTGGTGGTGTGTATGATGTATGTTATGTTGGTGTGTATGATGTATATTGTGGTGGTGTGTATAATGTACATTGTGGTGTGTATGATATATGTTGCGGAGGTGCGTATGATGTATGTTGTGTTGGTGTGTATGATGTATGTTGTGGCGGTATGTATGTTGTGTTGGTGTGTATGATATATGTTGCGGTGGTGTGTATGATGTATGTTGTGGTGGTGTGTATGATGTATGTTGTGTTGGTGTGTGTGATGTATGTTGTGGTGGTGTGTATGATGTATGTTGTGGTGGTGTGTATGATGTATGTTGTGTTGGTGTGTGTGATGTATGTTGTGTTGGTGTGTGTGATGTATGTTGTGGCGGTGTGTATGATGTACGTTGTGGTGGTGTGTATGATGTATGTTGCGGAGGTGCGTATGATGTATGTTGTGTTGGTGTGTATGATGTATGTTGTGGCGGTATGTATGTTGTGTTGGTGTGTATGATATATGTTGCGGTGGTGTGTATGATGTATATTGTGGTGGTGTGTATGATGTACATTGCGGAGGTGTGTATGATGTATGTTGTGGTGGTGTGTATGATGTATGTTGCGGTGGTGTGTATGATGTATGTTGCGGTGGTGTGTATGATGTCTGTTGCGGTGGTGTGTATGATGTACGTTGTGGTGGTGTGTATGATGTATGTTATGTTGGTGTGTATGATGTATATTGTGGTGGTGTGTATAATGTACATTGTGGTGTGTATGATGTATGTTGTGTTGGTGTGTGTGATGTATGTTGTGGCGGTGTGTATGATGTACGTTGTGGTGGTGTGTATGATGTATGTTGCGGAGGTGCGTATGATGTATGTTGTGGCGGTGTGTATGATGTATGTTGTGGCGGTATGTATGTTGTGTTGGTGTGTATGAGATACGTTGTGTTGGTGTGTATGATATATGTTTTGGTGGTGTGTATGATGTATGTTGTGGCGGTGTGTATGTTGTGGAGTGTGTATGATGTATGTTGTGGTGGTGTGTATGATGTACATTGTGGTGGTGTGTATGATGTCTGTTGCGGAGGTGTGTATGATGTACATTGTGGTGTGTATGATGTACGTTGTGGAGGTGTGTATGATGTACATTGTGGTTTGTATGATGTACATTGTGGTGGTGTGTATGATGTATGTTGTGTTGGTGCGTATGATGTATGTTGTGGTGGTGTGTATGATGTACGTTGTGGTGGTGTGTATGATGTACGTTGCGGAGGTGTGTATGATGTACATTGTGGTGTGTATGATGTACGTTGTGGTGTGTATGTTGTGGCGGTGTGTATGATGTACGTTGCAGAGGTGCGTATGATGTATGTTGTGTTGGTGTGTATGATGTATGTTGTGGCGGTGTGTATGATGTATGTTGTGTTGGTGTGTATGAGATATGTTGTGGTGGTGTGTATGATGTATGTTGTCGTGGTGTGTATGTTGTGGCGGTGTGTATGATGTACGTTGTGTTGGTGTGTATGATATATGTTGTGGTGGTGTGTATGGTGTATGTTGTGGCGGTGTGTATGATGTACCTTGTGTTGGTGTGTATGATGTATGTTGCGGTGGTTTGTATGATGTACGTTGCGGTGGTGTGTATGATGTACGTTGTGTTGGTGTGTATGATGTACGTTGCGTTGGTGTGTATGATGTACGCTGTGTTGGTGTGTATAATGTACGTGGTGGTGTGTATAATGTACGCTGTGGTGGTGTGTATGATGTATGTTGTGGTGGTGTGTGTGATGTACGTTGTGGTGGTGTGTATGATGTACGTTGCGTTGGTGTGTATGGTGTATGTTGTGGTGGTGTGTATGGTGTATGTTGTGGCGGTGTGTATGATGTACCTTGTGTTGGTGTGTATGATGTATGTTGTGGTGGTGTGTATGATGTACGTTGCGTTGGTGTGTATGGTGTATGTTGTGGTGGTGTGTATGATATATGTTGCGGTGGTGTGTATGATGTATGTTGTGGTGGTGTGTATGATGTATGTTGTGTTGGTGTGTGTGATGTATGTTGTGGTGGTGTGTATGATGTATGTTGTGGTGGTGTGTATGATGTATGTTGTGGTGGTGTGTATGATGTATGTTGTGTTGGTGTGTGTGATGTATGTTGTGTTGGTGTGTGTGATGTATGTTGTGGCGGTGTGTATGATGTACGTTGTGGTGTGTATGATGTATGTTGCGGAGGTGCGTATGATGTATGTTGTGTTGGTGTGTATGATGTATGTTGTGGCGGTATGTATGTTGTGTTGGTGTGTATGATATATGTTGCGGTGGTGTGTATGATGTATATTGTGGTGGTGTGTATGATGTACATTGCGGAGGTGTGTATGATGTATGTTGTGGTGGTGTGTATGATGTATGTTGCGGTGGTGTGTATGATGTATGTTGCGGTGGTGTGTATGATGTCTGTTGCGGTGGTGTGTATGATGTACGTTGTGGTGGTGTTTATGATGTATGTTATGTTGGTGTGTATGATGTATATTGTGGTGGTGTGTATAATGTACATTGTGGTGTGTATGATGTATGTTGTGTTGGTGTGTGTGATGTATGTTGTGGCGGTGTGTATGATGTACGTTGTGGTGGTGTGTATGATGTACGTTGCGTTGGTGTGTATGGTGTATGTTGTGGTGGTGTGTATGGTGTATGTTGTGGCGGTGTGTATGATGTACCTTGTGTTGGTGTGTATGATGTACGTTGCGTTGGTGTGTATGATGTACGCTGTGTTGGTGTGTATAATGTACGTGGTGGTGTGTATAATGTACGCTGTGGTGGTGTGTATGATGTACGTTGTGGTGGTGTGTATGATGTATGTTGTGGTGGTGTGTATGATGTACGTTGTGGTGGTGTGTATGATGTACGTTGCGTTGGTGTGTATGGTGTATGTTGTGGTGGTGTGTATGGTGTATGTTGTGGCGGTGTGTATGATGTACCTTGTGTTGGTGTGTATGATGTACGTTGCGTTGGTGTGTATGATGTACGCTGTGGTGGTGTGTATAATGTACGTTGTGGTGTGTATGATGTACGCTGTAGTGGTGTGTATGATGTACGTTGTGGTGGTGTGTATGATGAATGTTGTGGTGGTGTGTATGATGTACGTTGTGGTGGTGTGTATGATGTACGTTGTGGTGTGTATGATGTACGTTGTGGTGGTGTGTATGATGTATGTTGCGTTGGTGTGTATGATGATAAATATAAATATTAATGTAAATGTGTTTATCTGTTCAGCTGGACTCACGAGTGTCCAATCATCTCTTGTTTCTTAGACGTGTCCTCTGAGAGTTTCCACGGCAGCGAGATGGTGGGGGACGACGCCAGCCTGTTCTCCGTGGAGACAGAGACAGATGAAGGTCTGGAGATGTCTCAAATGATGCTGGAGAGGTTGGATCTTCAGTCAGAGGGGGCGGAGCTTCAGCTGGAGAAGGAGGAGTATCTGAGCAGCATCAGCTCCAGACTGCAGAGTGCAGTGGAGAAACTTCTGTTCACCATCACAGAGACAACCAACCAGGTACAGCAGCAGTCCACCACGTTCACCAGAACCTCGATACTATTGATTATTATAAAACAATAACTCACAACCTGTTGTGTGAGTGTCAAACCTGAAAGTGTTTGTTTATTGAAGATGTTGGTGTTTGTGTATTGAAGCTGAAGATGTTGGTGTTTGTGTATTGAAGCTGTGTATTTGTGTATTGAACGTGTTGGTGTGTATTGAAGCTGAATGTGTTGGTGTATTAAAGCCGTTGGTGTTTGTGTATTGAAGCTGAAGGTGTTTGTGTATTGAAGCCGAAGATGTTGGTGTTTGTGTATTGAAGCCGAAGATGTTGGTGTTTGGGTATTGAAGCTGAAGGTGCTTTTGTATTGAAGCTGAAGGTGTTGGTGTTTGTGTATTGAAGCTGGAGGTGTTGGTGTTTGTGTATTGAAGCTGAAGGTGTTTGTGTATTAAAGCTGAAGATGTTGGTGTTTATGTATTGAAGCTGAAGGTGTTGGTGTTTGGGTATTGAAGCTGAAAGTGTTGGTGTTTGTGTATTGAAGCTGAAGGTGTTTGTGTATTGTTGGTGTTTGTGTATTGAAGCTGAAGGTGTTTGTGTAATGAAGGTGTTGGTGTTTGTGTAGTGAAGCTGAAGGTGTTGGTGTTTGTGTATTGAAGCTGAATGTGTTTGTGTATTAAAGCTGAAGGTGATTGTGTATTGAAGCTGAAGGTGTTGGTGTTTGTGTATTGAAGCTGAAGGTGTTTGTGTATTGAAGCTGAAGGTGTTTGTGTATTGAAGCTGAAGGTGTTTATGTATTGAAGCTGAAGATGTTGGTGTTTGTGTATTGAAGCTGAAGGTGTTGGTGTTTGTGTATTAAAGATGAAGGTGTTGGTGTTTGTGTATTGAGGCTGAAGGTGTTCGTGTATTGAAGGTGTTGGTGTTTGTGTAGTGAAGCTGAAGGTGTTGGTGTTTGTGTATTGAAGCTGAAGCTGTTGGTGTCTGTGTATTGAAGCTGAAGGTGTTGGTGTTTGTGTATTGAAGCTGAAGGTGTTGGTGTTTGTGTATTGAAGCTGAAGGACTTGGTGTTTGTGTATTGAAGCTGAAGGTGTTGGTGTTTGTGTATTGAAGCTAAATGTGTTTGTGTATTGAATGTGTTGGTGTTTGTGTATTGAAGCTGAAGGTGTTGGTGTTTGTGTATTGAAGCTGAAGGTGTTTGTGTATTGAGGCTGAAGGTGTTTGTGTATTGAAGCTGAAGGTGTTTGTGTATTGAGGCTGAAGGTGTTTGTGTATTGAGGCTGAAGGTGTTTGTGTATTGAAGCTGAATGTGTTTGTGTATTGAGGCTGAAGGTGTTTGTGTATTGAAGCTGAAGGTGTTTGTGTATTGAGGCTGAAGGTGTTGGTGTTTGTGTATTGAGGCTGATTGTGTTTGTGTATTGAAGGTGTTGGTGTTTGTGTATTGAACCTGAAGGTGTTTGTGTATTAAAGCTGAAGATATTGGTGTTTATGTATTGAAGCTGAAGGTGTTGGTGTTTGGGTATTGAAGCTGAAAGTGTTGGTGTTTGTGTATTGAAGCTAAAGGTGTTGGTGTTTGTGTATTGAAGCTAAAGGTGTTGGTGTTTGTGTATTGAAGCTGAAGGTGTTTGTGTATTGAAGCTGAAGGTGTTTGTGTAATGAAGGTGTTGGTGTTTGTGTAGTGAAGCTGAAGGTGTTGGTGTTTGTGTATTGAAGCTGAATGTGTTTGTGTATTAAAGCTGAAGGTGTTGGTGTTTGTGTATTGAAGCTGAAGGTGTTTGTGTATTGAAGCTGAAGGTGTTTATGTATTGAACCTGAAGATGTTGGTGTTTGTGTATTGAAGCTGAAGGTGTTGGTGTTTGTGTATTAAAGATGAAGGTGTTGGTGTTTGTGTATTGAGGCTGAAGGTGTTCGTGTATTGAAGGTGTTGGTGTTTGTGTAGTGAAGCTGAAGGTGTTGGTGTTTGTGTATTGAAGCTGAAGCTGTTGGTGTTTGTGTATTGAAGCTGAAGGACTTGGTGTTTGTGTATTGAAGCTGAAGGTGTTGGTGTTTGTGTATTGAAGCTAAAGGTGTTTGTGTATTGAATGTGTTGGTGTTTGTGTATTGAAGCTGAAGGTGTTGGTGTTTGTGTATTGAAGCTGAAGGTGTTTGTGTATTGAGGCTGAAGGTGTTTGTGTATTGAGGCTGAAGGTGTTTGTGTATTGAAGCTGAATGTGTTTGTGTATTGAGGCTGAAGGTGTTTGTGTATTGAAGCTGAAGGTGTTTGTGTATTGAGGCTGAAGGTGTTGGTGTTTGTGTATTGAGGCTGATTGTGTTTGTGTATTGAAGGTGTTGGTGTTTGTGTATTGAACCTGAAGGTGTTTGTGTATTGAAGCTGAAGGTGTTGGTGTTTGTGTATTGAGGCTGAAGGTGTTGGGGTTTGTGTATTGAAGCTGAAGGTGTTGGCATTTGTGTATTGAAGCTGAAGGTGTTTATGTATTGAAGCTGAAGATGTTGTTTGTGTATTAAAGCTGAAGGTGCTTTTGTATTGAGGCTGAAGGTGTTGGTGTTTTTGTATTGAGGCTGAAGGTGTTGGTGTTTGTGTATTGAAGCTGAAGGTGATGGTGTTTGTGTATTGAGGCTGAAGGTGTTGGTGTTTGTGTATTGAGGCTGAAGGTGTTGGTGTTTGTGTATTGAGGCTGAAGGTGTTGGTGTTTGTGTATTGAAGCTGAAGGTGTTGGTGTTTGTGCATTGAAGCTGAAGGTGTTGGTGTTTGTGTATTGAGGCTGAAGGTGTTTGTGTATTGAGGCTGAAGGTGTTTGTGTATTGAGGCTGAAGGTGTTTGTGTATTGAGGCTGAAGGTGTTTGTGTATTGAAGCTGAAGATGTTGGTACTTGTGTATTGAGGCTGAAGGTGTTGGTGTTTGTGTATTGAAGCTGAAGGTGTTGGTGTTTGTATATTGAGGCTGATTGTGTTTGTGTATTAAGGCTGAAGGTGTTTGTGTATTGAGGCTGAAGGTGTTTGTGTATTGAAGCTGAAGGTGTTTGTGTATTGAGGCTGAAGATGTTTGTGTATTGAGGCTGAAGGTGTTTGTGTATTGAAGCTGAAGGTGTTGATGTTTGTGTATTGAAGCTGAAGGTGTTTGTGTATTGAGGCTGAAGGTGTTTGTGTATTGAGGCTGAAGGTGTTTGTGTATTGAGGCTGAAGGTGTATGTGTATTGAGGCTGAAGGTGTTTGTGTATTGAGGCTGAAGGTGTTTGTGTATTGAGGCTGAATGTGTTTGTGTATTGAAGCTGAAGGTGTTTGTGTATTGAGGCTGAAGGTGTTTGTGTATTGAGGCTGATTGTGTTTGTGTATTGAGATTGAAGGTGTTTGTGTATTGAGGCTGATTGTGTTTGTGTATTGAGGCTGATTGTGTTTGTGTATTGAGGCTAAAGGTGTTTGTGTATTGCGGCTGATTGTGTTTGTGTATTGAGGCTGAAGGTGTTTGTGTATTGAAGCTGAAGGTGTTTGTGTATTGAGGCTGAAGGTGTTTGTGTATTGAGGCTGATTGTGTTTGTGTATTGAGGCTGAAGGTGTTTGTGTATTGAAGCTGATTGTGTTTGTGTATTGAGGCTGAAGGTGTTTGTGTATTGAGGCTGATTGTGTTTGTGTATTGAGACTGAAGGTGTTTGTGTATTGAGGCTGATTGTGTTTGTGTATTGAAGCTGAAGGTGTTTGTGTATTGAGGCTGAAGGTGTTTGTGTATTGAGGCTGATTGTGTTTGTGTATTGAGGCTGAAGGTGTTTGTGTTTTGAGGCTGAAGGTGTATGTGTATTGAGGCTGAAGGTGTTTGTGTATTGAGGCTGATTGTGTTTGTGTATTGAGGCTGAAGGTGTTTGTGTATTGCGGCTGATTGTGTTTGTGTATTGAGGCTGAAGGTGTTTGTGTATTGAAGCTGAAGGTGTTTGTGTATTGAGGCTGAAGGTGTTTGTGTATTGAGGCTGATTGTGTTTGTGTATTGAGGCTGAAGGTGTTTGTGTATTGAAGCTGATTGTGTTTGTGTATTGAGGCTGAAGGTGTTTGTGTATTGAGGCTGATTGTGTTTGTGTATTGAGACTGAAGGTGTTTGTGTATTGAGGCTGATTGTGTTTGTGTATTGAAGCTGAAGGTGTTTGTGTATTGAGGCTGAAGGTGTTTGTGTATTGAGGCTGATTGTGTTTGTGTATTGAGGCTGAAGGTGTTTGTGTTTTGAGGCTGATTGTGTTTTTGTATTGAGACTGAAGGTGTTTGTGTATTGAGGCTGAAGGTGTTTGTGTATTGAGGCTGAAGGTGTTTGTGTATTGAGGCTGAAGGTGTTTGTGTATTGAGGCTGAAGGTGTTTGTGTATTGAAGGTGAAGGTGTTTGTGTATTGAGACTGAAGGTGTTTGTGTATTGAGGCTGATTGTGTTTGTGTATTTAGGCTGAAGGTGTTTGTATATTGAGGCTGAAGGTGTTTGTGTATTGAGGCTGAAGGTGTTTGTGTATTGAAGCTGAATGTGTTTGTGTATTGAGGCTGAAGGTGTTTGTGTATTGAGGCTGATTGTGTTTGTGTATTGAGGCTGAAGGTGTTTGTGTATTGAGGCTGAAGGTGTTTGTGTATTGAAGCTGAATGTGTTTGTGTATTGAGGCTGAAGGTGTTTGTGTATTGAGGCTGATTGTGTTTGTGTATTGAGGCTGAAGGTGTTTGTGTGTTGAGGCTGAAGGTGTTTGTGTATTGAGGCTGAAGGTGTTTGTGTATTGAGGCTGAAGGTGTTTGTGTATTGAAGCTGAAGGTCTTTGTGTATTGAGGCTGAAGGTGTTTGTGTATTGAGGCTGAAGGTGTTTGTGTATTGAGGCTGAATGTGTTTGTGTATTGAGGCTGAAGGTGTTTGTGTATTGAGGCTGATTGTGTTTGTGTATTGAGGCTGAAGGTGTTTGTGTGTTGAGGCTGAAGGTGTTTGTGTATTGAGGCTGATTGTGTTTGTGTATTGAGGCTGAAGGTGTTTGTGTATTGAGGCTGAAGGTGTTTGTGTATTGAGGCTGAAGGTGTTTGTGTATTGAGGCTGAAGGTGTTTGTGTATTGAGGCTGAAGGTGTTTGTGTATTGAGGCTGATTGTGTTTGTGTATTGAGGCTGAATGTGTTTGTGTATTGAAGCTGAAGGTGTTTGTGTATTGAGGCTGAAGGTCTTTGTGTATTGAGGCTGAATGTGTTTGTGTATTGAGGCTGAAGGTGTTTGTGTATTGAAGCTGAATGTGTTTGTGTATTGAGGCTGAAGGTGTTTGTGTATTGAGGCTGATTGTGTTTGTGTATTGAGGCTGAAGGTGTTTGTGTGTTGAGGCTGAAGGTGTTTGTGTATTGAGGCTGAAGGTGTTTGTGTATTGAGGCTGAAGGTGTTTGTGTATTGAAGCTGAAGGTCTTTGTGTATTGAGGCTGAAGGTGTTTGTGTATTGAGGCTGAAGGTGTTTGTGTATTGAGGCTGAATGTGTTTGTGTATTGAGGCTGAAGGTGTTTGTGTATTGAGGCTGATTGTGTTTGTGTATTGAGGCTGAAGGTGTTTGTGTGTTGAGGCTGAAGGTGTTTGTGTATTGAGGCTGATTGTGTTTGTGTATTGAGGCTGAAGGTGTTTGTGTATTGAAGCTGAAGGTGTTTGTGTATTGAGGCTGAAGGTGTTTGTGTATTGAGGCTGAAGGTGTTTGTGTATTGAGGCTGAAGGTGTTTGTGTATTGAGGCTGAAGGTGTTTGTGTATTGAGGCTGATTGTGTTTGTGTATTGAGGCTGAAGGTGTTTGTGTATTGAAGCTGAAGGTGTTTGTGTATTGAGGCTGAAGGTCTTTGTGTATTGAGGCTGAAGGTGTTTGTGTATTGAGGCTGAAGGTGTTTGTGTATTGAGGCTGATTGTGTTTGTGTATTGAGGCTGAAGGTGTTTGTGTATTGAGGCTGAAGATGCTGCTGTGCTCTAGTAACTATAGTTCGCTCTAATACTATACTAATACTATAGAGCACTATATTGTACTGTACTGTATCATGGTGTGCTATACTCTGTAGTGTGCTGTAGTGTGCTATACTCTGTAGTGTGCTGTAGTGTGCTATACTCTGTAGTGTGCTGTAGTGTGCTATACTCTGTAGTGTGCTATACTCTGTAGTGTGCTCTAGTGTACTCTACTGTATCGTAGTTTTCTCTAGTGTGCTATACTCTCTAGTGTACTCCAGTGTGCTCTAGTGTTGAATAGTTTGAGTCCCGTCTGACTGGCTGGACTCACACAGGTGTGTATGTGTACCTGCCCCTTTGCCTGAGGCCTGTAAGCCCCGCCCACTGGTGATGTGTGTCCTGTACACGCCCCCAGCAGGAAGTGAAGCTGAAACAGTCATTCAGAGACGAACGAGAGAGAGAGAGTGAGAGAGTGTGTGTATGTCACTTTCAGCTGCTTCACTGAGTGTGACTGAGTGTGTGTGTGCGTGACGTGAGTGAGTGAGTGTGTGTGTGTGTGTGTGAAGGTTAATGAGCGCTGCGTTCTCCCAGCAGTCCGTTTCCACGGAAGCCTGCGACTGTTAATGAGTTTGAGAGAGAGAGAGAGAGAGGGAGTGAGCGAGCGAGCAGTAGGTACTGAGTGCTGGGTCTGGGACTGGGCCGGGACTGGGCCGGGACTGGGCTGAGAGTGGAATTGTACTGGAATCTGGTCTGTGTGTGGAACGCTGTGTGGATTCAATGCTGATCACCTGCGGCGGCGTCTGCGTCGACCTGGAGCTCCACGCAAGTCCTTTCATGTGTGTGTGTGTGTGTGTGTGTGTGTGTGTGTGTGTGTGTGTGTGTGTGTGTGTGTGTGTGTGTGTGTGTGTTTACCTGAGGCTGTTCTCTCTGTATTTGTCTCTGTATGTGTCTCTGTATGTGTCTCTGTATTTGTCTCTGTATGTGTCTCTGTTTGTGTCTCTGTTTGTGTCTCTGTTTGTGTCTCTGTATGTGTCTCTGTTTGTGTCTCTGTATGTGTCTCTGTATGTGTCTCTGTATGTGTGTGGGGGGCTGGAGAAGCTTCACTGGGGGGCTATAAACCAGTGCTGGATGGGAATATGTGGTAAATGACGCTGTAGATCTTAAACACAGTCAGACTTGGTGCAGCTCAGTGAGTAACATGTTCACTACTGATCACTAAGAGTGTAGTTTAGAGTTTTGTGAAAAGTTAAAGTATTATAATGTTTATGCCACATCACCCAGACTTAGTGTGTGTGTGTGTTTGTGTGTGTATGTGTGTATGTATATATATGTGTGTGTGTGTGTGTGTGGGCGCTTTAGAACTGAGCTTAAGTTTACAGTTTAGATTACAGTAGGTACAGTTTTAGTACTACATAAGTGAATGAAGTCCTCACAAATACAGTAATACAGGCTGCGTGTTTGTCCTCTGGTTGATGGTACACGTGAACATGTTGATGCAGGATTAGAAACAGAGAGAGTTTAAAAAACCAAAACAAACCACGTTTTTCATAAAATACCAGTTAAAACATCCAGTGATCTTCAGAACTCATTCAGTACCTAGTTTATCTAATCCAGTGATCTTCAGAACTCATTCAGTACCTAGTTTATCTAATCCAGTGATCTTCAGAACTCATTCAGTACCTTTGTTTAAAGTGTCTTTGTGTGTGTATATATATATATGTGTGCGTGTGTGTGTGTGTATATATATATATATATATGTGTGTGTGTGTGTTTGTGTGCATATATATGTATGTGTATACATGTGTGTGTGTGTGTGTGTGTGTGCGTGCGCGTGCGCACACTTAAAGGGCCACTCCAGCTGTGGGTGCTAGCTGTACAGAGGCAGTAGTCTGTAATGGTTATTCCAGTTTTGGGTGGATTGGCTCTTTAACTGTGAGTTTGTTTACCTGAGGTTGATTCACCTGTGTGATCGCTCCTCCTGTGTGTTTACCCAAACCCTCAGCAGGACACTTTCGTGGATACTGTTGCCTAGCAGTGTGATGCTCCGTCTCTCACACACACTCACCCCTCCCTGCCTCATGCTCGGTGTGTCCTCTGAGTTTATCTCTGGGTTCTGATTGGACGTCCAGGATGGGCTCGGTAGTGTTTGTGCTCTCTCATTTCTGAACTGACACCTGAACCCAAACCCACACGTCCAGGATGGACTCCTACCGCCGCTTCTGCTCCTCCTCCTCCTTGCTAAGCTCCGCCTCTCTTGGCTGCGATTGGCTGGAGAGCCGTGACGAGGACGTGTATGAAGTCGAGTCTCGTATTCCTCTGCCCCGCCCTTTCACCCTGACCGCCACCCTCACGGAGAAGAACGCAGTGGTGGTCCAGACTCGGATCTCACACGTCCACCACCGCACTGATGGACACCTGCTGCGGGTCATCTCTAAAATCTCCCTCCCCACGCCGCCGTACACTGTGAGTCTGATGCCGTACACTGTGAGTCTGATGCTGTACTCTGTGAGTCTGATGCCGTACACTGTGAGTCTGATGCTGTACTCTGTGAGTCTGATGCCGTACACTGTGAGTCTGATGCTGTACTCTGTGAGTCTGATGCCGTACACTGTGAGTCTGATGCTGTACTCTGTGAGTCTGATGCCGTACACTGTGAGTCTGATGCCGTACTCTGTGAGTCTGATGCCGTACACTGTGAGTCTGAGGCTGTACTCTGTGAGTCTGATGCCGTACACTGTGAGTCTGATGCCGTACACTGTGAGTCTGATGCTGTACTCTGTGAGTCTGATGCCGTACACTGTGAGTCTGATGCTGTACTCTGTGAGTCTGATGCCGTACACTGTGAGTCTGATGCCGTACACTGTGAGTCTGATGCCGTACTCTGTGAGTCTGATGCCGTACACTGTGAGTCTGATGCCGTACTCTGTGAGTCTGATGCCGTACTCTGTGAGTCTGATGCCGTACACTGTGAGTCTGATGCCGTACACTGTGAGTCTGATGCCGTACTCTGTGAGTCTGATGCCGTACACTGTGAGTCTGATGCTGTACTCTGTGAGTCTGATGCCGTACACTGTGAGTCTGAGGCTGTACACTGTGAGTCTGATGCCGTACACTGTGAGTCTGAGGCTGTACTCTGTGAGTCTGATGCCGTACACTGTGAGTCTGATGCCGTACACTGTGAGTCTGATGCCGTACTCTGTGAGTCTGAGGCCGTACTCTGTGAGTCTGAGGCCGTACTCTGTGAGTCTGATGCCGTACACTGTGAGTCTGATGCCGTACACTGTGAGTCTGAGGCTGTACTCTGTGAGTCTGATGCCGTACACTGTGAGTCTGATGCCGTACACTGTGAGTCTGATGCCGTACTCTGTGAGTCTGATGCCGTACACTGTGAGTCTGACGCCGTACACTGTGAGTCTGATGCCGTACTCTGTGAGTCTGACGCCGTACACTGTGAGTCTGACGCCGTACACTGTGAGTCTGACGCCGTACACTGTGAATCTGAGGCTGTACTCTGTGAGTCTGATGCCGTACTCTGTGAGTCTGACGCCGTACACTGTGAGTCTGACGCCGTACACTGTGAGTCTGACGCCGTACACTGTGAGTCTGACGCCGTACACTGTGAATCTGAGGCTGTACTCTGTGAGTCTGATGCCGTACACTGTGAGTCTGATGCTGTACACTGTGAGTCTGACGCCGTACTCTGTGAGTCTGATGCTGTGAGTCTGACGCCGTACTCTGTGAGTCTGACGCCGTACTCTGTGAGTCTGACGCCGTACTCTGGGTTAGGGTTAGAGGCTGTTAGGGTTAGAGGCTGTACTCTGTGAGTCTGAGGCTGTACTCTGTGAGTCTGACGCCGTACTCTGGGTTAGGGTTAGAGGCTGTTAGGGTTAGAGGCTGTACTCTGTGAGTCTGAGGCTGTACTCTGTGAGTCTGAGGCTGTACTCTGGGTTAGGGTTAGAGGCTGTTAGGGTTAGAGGCTGTACTCTGTGAGTCTGAGGCTGTACTCTGTGAGTCTGATGCTGTGAGTCTGACGCCGTACTCTGTGAGTCTGACGCCGTACTCTGTGAGTCTGACGCCGTACTCTGTGAGTCTGACGCCGTACTCTGGGTTAGGGTTAGAGGTTGTTAGGGTTAGAGGCTGTACTCTGTGAGTCTGAGGCTGTACTCTGTGAGTCTGAGGCTGTACTCTGTGAGTCTGAGGCTGTACTCTGTGAGTCTGACGCCTTGGTTCTTGTTCAGATTCCAGCTGCGGTGCTTTAATAAACCGTGCTCCTGTAACTGCCCTGCTGTCTCCGCGGGGACGACTGATGGAACCGAATCAGGTCTGTTCTTTGTATTAGCTGGAACCGTATCTGACCACCTGTCCAGAACTCGTCCTGCAGACGTCTCGTTTCTTTTCCCTGCTCTTGTTTTTGTGCATTCTAAGTTGGGGCGGTTCAGGTTCTAGTTTAGGTTCTAGTTCAGATTCTAGTTTAGGTTCTAGTTCAGATTCTAGTTTGGATTCCAGTTCAGATTCCAGTTCAGATTCTAGTTCAGGTTCTAGTTTAGATTCTAGTTCAGATTCTAGTTCGGATTCCAGTTCAGATTCTAGTTCAGGTTCTATTTTAAATTCTAGTTCAGATTCTAGGTTAGTTTCTAGTTCAGGTTCCAGTTCAGGTTCCAGTTCAGATTCTAGTTTAGGTTCTAGTTCAGATTCCAGTTTAGATTATAATTCAGTTTCTATTTTAAATTCTAGTTCAGATTCCAGTTCAGATTCCATTTTAGGTTCCAGTTCAGATTCCAGTTTAGGTTCTATTTTAAATTCTAGTTCAGATTCTAGGTTAGTTTCTAGTTCAGATTCCATTTCGGATTCCAGTTCAGATTCTAGTTTAGGTTCTAGTTCAGATTCCAGTTCAGATTCCAGTTCAGATTCTAGTTCAGGTTCTATTTTAAATTCTAGTTCAGATTCCAGTTCAGATTCTAGTTTAGGTTCCAGTTCAGATTCCAGTTTAGGTTCTATTTTAAATTCTAGTTCAGATTCTAGGTTAGTTTCTAGTTCAGATTCCATTTTGGATTCCAGTTTAGGTTCTAGTTGAGATTTTAGTTTAGATTCTAGTTCAGGTTCTAGTTCAGGTTCTATTTTAAATTCTAGTTCAGATTGCAGTTCAGGTTCTAGTTTAGGTTCCAGTTCAGATTCTAGTTTAGATTCCAGTTTAGGTTCTAGTTCAGATTCTAGTTTAGATTCCAATTTAGGTTCTGTTTTAAATTCTAGTTCAGATTGCAGTTCAGATTCCAGTTTAGGTTCCAGTTTAGATTCCAGTTTAGGTTCTAGTTTAGGTTTTAGTTCAGGTTCTAGTTGAGATTTTAGTTTAGATTCTTGTTCAGATTCTAGTTTAGATTCCAGTTTAGGTTCTATTTAAAATTCTAGTTTAGATTGCAGTTCAGGTTCTAGTTCAGGTTCTAGTTGAGATTTTAGTTTAGATTCTAGTTCAGATTCTAGTTTAGGTTCTAGTTCAGGTTCTAGTTTAGGTTCCAGTTCAGATTCTAGTTTAGATTCCAGTTTAGGTTCTAGTTTAGGTTCTAGTTCAGGTTCTAGTGGAGATTTTAGTTTAGATTCTAGTTCAGATTCTAGTTTAGATTCCAGTTTAGGTTCTATTTTAAATTCTAGTTCAGATTGCAGTTCAGGTCCTAGTTTAGGTTCCAGTTCAGATTTTAGTTTAGATTCCAGTTTAGGTTCTAGTTTAGGTTGTAGTTCAGGTTCTAGTTTTGGTTCTTGTTCAGATTCCAGCTGCGGTGCTTTAATAAACTGTGCTCCTGTAACTGCCCTGCTGTCTCCGCAGGGACGACTGATGGAACCGAATCAGGTCTGTTCTTTGTATTAGCTGGAACCGTATCTGACCACCTGTCCAGAACTCGTCCTGCAGACGTCTCGTTTCTTTTCCCTGCTCTTGTTTTTGTGCATTCTAAGTTGGGGCGGTGCTTAGAGGCCTTGGGGGCGTGTCTATCAGACTGACAGGTGGTCTGTATAAACACAGAGTCTTCTGTCTCTCAGGCACGTTGTAGACTCTCAGCAGGGGTTAGCGTCTTGTCCTGCTGACGGAGGAGGAGCTGGTGAAGTGGTCGCTGGGTTGTGTTTGATTAGAAAGGAATAGTGATACAGCTCACCAGCACCCAGACGCCGAGCTGTCTCCGGGTGTGAGTACTTCTCGCTGGTGCTGTTTGTTTTCTAGATGTTGTGATAGCAGTCGGGTCTTGAGTGCTGCTGGGTTTACCTGCTGGACGGTTCCTGGCGGGGACGGGACAGAGGGCTGACCTTTGCTACAGCAGAAGCTGAGCGTTAGTGGTGTGAAGGTTTAGCACGTGGCTGGTTTTACAGCAGGACTGTGATCCTGGAGAGGAGGTCCTCTGTGGAGCGGGTAAGAGTCTGTGTGAGAGGTGAAGCCTGCTCCAGAGGATCTCTGAGGAAACCCTGTATACAGTATACAGACCTTCAGCCTCACAGACTGATTAGAATCTGATTAGCACCAGTTTTACCGGACGGAGCTCGAGTGGAATGGAGTCGGATGGCTGGATTGGATTACAGCAAGCAGTAGAGTGAGATCAGAGGTACAGTGGGCAGTAGAGTGAGATCAGACGTACAGTGGGCAGTAGAGTGAGATCAGAGGTACAGTGGGCAGTAGAGTGAGATCAGACGTACAGTGGGCAGTAGAGTGAGATCAGACGTACAGTGGGCAGTAGAGTAAGATCAGAGGTACAGTGGGCAGTAGAGTGAGATCAGAGGTACAGTGGGTAGTAGAGTGAGATCAGAGGTACAGTGGGCAGTAGAGTGAGATCAGAGGTACAGTGGGCAGTAGAGTGAGATCAGACGTACAGTAGAGTGAGATCAGAGGTACAGTGGGCAGTAGAGTGAGATCAGAGGTACAGTGGGCAGTAGAGTGAGATCAGAGGTACAGTGGGCAGTAGAGTGAGATCAGACGTACAGTGGGCAGTAGAGTGAGATGAGATGTACAGTGGGCAGTAGAGTGAGATCAGACGTACAGTGGGCAGTAGAGTGAGATCAGAGGTACAGTGGGTAGTAGAGTGAGATCAGAGGTACAGTGGGCAGTAGAGTGAGATCAGAGGTACAGTGGGCAGTAGAGTGAGATCAGACGTACAGTGGGCAGTAGAGTGAGATCAGAGGTACAGTGGGCAGTAGAGTTAGATCAGACGTACAGTGGGCAGTAGGGTGAGATCAGAGGTACAGTGGGCAGTAGAGTGAGATCAGAGGTACAGTGGGCAGTAGAGTGAGATCAGACGTACAGTGGGCAGTAGAGTGAGATCAGACGTACAGTGGGCAGTAGAGTTAGATCAGACGTACAGTGGGCAGTAGAGTTAGATCAGACGTACAGTGGGCAGTAGAGTGAGATCAGAGGTACAGTGGGCAGTAGAGTGAGATCAGAGGTACAGTGGGCAGTAGAGTGAGATCAGACGTACAGTGGGCAGTAGAGTGAGATCAGAGGTACAGTGGGCAGTAGAGTGAGATCAGAGGTACAGTGGGCAGTAGAGTTAGATCAGACGTACAGTGGCAGTAGAGTGAGATCAGAGGTACAGTGGGCAGTAGAGTGAGATCAGAGGTACAGTGGGCAGTAGAGTGAGATCAGAGGTACAGTGGGCAGTAGAGTGAGATCAGACGTACAGTGGGCAGTAGAGTGAGATCAGAGGTACAGTGGGCAGTAGTGTGAGATCAGACGTACAGTGGGCAGTAGAGTTAGATCAGAGGTACAGTGGGCAGTAGAGTGAGATCAGAGGTACAGTGGGCAGTAGAGTGAGATCAGAGGTACAGTGGGCAGTAGAGTGAGATCAGACGTACAGTGGGCAGTAGAGTGAGATCAGAGGTACAGTGGGCAGTAGAGTGAGATCAGAGGTACAGTGGGCAGTAGAGTGAGATCAGAGGTACAGTGGGCAGTAGAGTGAGATCAGACGTACAGTGGGCAGTAGAGTGAGATCAGAGGTACAGTGGGCAGTAGAGTGAGATCAGAGGTACAGTGGGCAGTAGAGTGAGATCAGAGGTACAGTGGGCAGTAGAGTTAGATCAGACGTACAGTGGGCAGTAGAGTGAGATCAGAGGTACAGTGGGCAGTAGAGTGAGATCAGTGGTACAGTGGGCAGTAGAGTGAGATCAGAGGTACAGTGGGCTGTAGAGTGAGATCAGAGGTACAGTGGGCAGTAGAGTGAGATCAGAGGTACAGTGGGCAGTAGAGTGAGATCAGAGGTACAGTGGGCAGTAGAGTGAGATCAGAGGTACAGTGGGCAGTAGAGTGAGATCAGAGGTACAGTGGGCAGTAGAGTGAGATCAGAGGTACAGTGGGCAGTAGAGTGAGATCAGAGGTACAGTGGGCAGTAGAGTGAGATCAGAGGTACAGTGGGCAGTAGAGTGAGATCAGAGGTACAGTGGGCAGTAGAGTTAGATCAGACGTACAGTGGGCAGTAGAGTGAGATCAGAGGTACAGTGGGCAGTAGAGTGAGATCAGAGGTACAGTGGGCAGTAGAGTTAGATCAGACGTACAGTGGGCAGTAGAGTTAGATCAGACGTACAGTGGGCAGTAGAGTGAGATCAGACGTACAGTGGGCAGTAGAGTGAGATCAGAGGTACAGTGGGCAGTAGAGTGAGATCAGACGTACAGTGGGCAGTAGAGTGAGATCAGACGTACAGTGGGCAGTAGAGTTAGATCAGAGGTACAGTGGGCAGTAGAGTGAGATCAGTGGTACAGTGGGCAGTAGAGTGAGATCAGAGGTACAGTGGGCTGTAGAGTGAGATCAGAGGTACAGTGGGCAGTAGAGTGAGATCAGACGTACAGTGGGCAGTAGAATGAGATCAGAGGTACAGTGGGCAGTAGAGTGAGATCAGACGTACAGTGGGCAGTAGAATGAGATCAGAGGTACAGTGGGCAGTAGAGTGAGATCAGAGGTACAGTGGGCAGTAGAGTGAGATCAGACGTACAGTGGGCAGTAGAATGAGATCAGAGGTACAGTGGGCAGTAGAGTGAGATCAGACGTACAGTGGGCAGTAGAATGAGATCAGAGGTACAGTGGGCAGTAGAGTGAGATCAGAGGTACAGTGGGCAGTAGAGTTAGATCAGACGTTTAGCGGGTATCAGTGGATCAGAGCTGCTGTCGTTGTCCTGCAGAAACAGATGTCCCCCTGCTTTTGTGGACAGTGTCCACTCTGCTGTTATATTACTTAAACCTGTCTGTGTGTGACCTCTCCTGACCTCTGTCTCGCTGAGTGGACACAGCTGGGGGTGGGTCAGGGAGGTGAACTCTGTTTGACCTGCTGACCGTGCTGGACAGTGCCCCTGGTGGTCAGTGGTGGGAATTCTTTAGGAATTCTAAGATCATGTTTTCAGGTACATCAGAAAAGTGACCACAGCCAGGTTCACAGAGCAGGCAGGAGTGACCGAGTCTGATCTTGTTCTTCAGGTGTGCTGCAGGTGTGCGTCTGGGTCTGATATTTTCAGTTCTGATTCAGAACATGTCTGATGTGGATCTGGTATGTAGCAGTGTGTCTGATCGTCCGGCGTCTGTGCTGCTGAGATCTCAAACTGAGCTGAGGTTTCTGTGTCATGCTCTTCTCAGCCGCTCACGCTGGTGATGAGTATGATGGTGATGAGGATGGTGATGAGGATGAAGATGATGGTGATGATGATGATGATGATGGTGATGACGACGATGGTGTCAGTGCTGCTGTTGCTGGTGTTTGATTATGAGGGTGATGATAATGGTGATGATGAGGATGGTGATGAGTATGATGGTGATGAGGATGGTGATGAGGATGAAGATGATGGTGATATGATGCTGATTGAGTATGATAATGTTTGTAGTGATGATGAGGATGGTGATGGTGATGAGGATGAAGATGATGGTGATGTGATGCTGATTGAGTATGATAATGTTGGTAGTGATGATGAGGCTGGTGATGAGGATGGTGATGGTGATGAGGATGAAGATGATGGTGATGTGATGCTGATTGAGTATGATAATGTTGGTAGTGATGATGAGGATGGTGTTGATGATGATGATGGTGATGAGGATGAAGATGATGGTGATGTGATGCTGATTGAGTATGATAATGTTGCTAGTGATGATGAGGATGGTGATGAGGATGGTGATGGTGATGAGGATGAAGATGATGGTGATGTGATGCTGATTGAGTATGATAATGTTGGTAGTGATGATGAGGATGGTGATGAGGATGGTGATGGTGATAAGGATGAAGATGATGGTGATGTGATGCTGATTGAGTATGATGATGTTGGTAGTGATGATGAGGATGGTGTTGATGATGATGATGATGGTGATAAGGATGAAGATGATGGTGATGTGATGCTGATTGAGTATGATAATGTTGGTAGTGATGATGAGGATGGTGATGAGGATGGTGATGGTGATGAGGATGAAGATGATGGTGATGTGATGCTGATTGAGTATGATAATGTTGGTAGTGATGATGAGGATGGTGTTGATGATGATGATGGTGATGAGGATGAAGATGATGGTGATGTGATGCTGATTGAGTATGATAATGTTGGTAGTGATGATGAGGATGGTGATGAGGATGGTGATGGTGATAAGGATGAAGATGATGGTGATGTGATGCTGATTGAGTATGATGATGTTGGTAGTGATGATGAGGATGGTGTTGATGATGATGATGATGGTGATAAGGATGAAGATGATGGTGATGTGATGCTGATTGAGTATGATAATGTTGGTAGTGATGATGAGGATGGTGATGAGGATGGTGATGGTGATGAGGATGAAGATGATGGTGATGTGATGCTGATTGAGTATGATGATGATGGTAGTGATGATGAGGATGGTGATGAGGATGGTGATGGTGATAAGGATGAAGATGGTGATGTGTTGCTGATTGAGTATGATAATGTTGGTAGTGATGATGAGGATGGTGATGAGGATGGTGATGGTGATGAGGATGAAGATGATGGTGATGTGATGCTGACTGAGTATGATGATGATGGTAGTGATGATGAGGATGGTGATGAGGATGGTGATGGTGATAAGGATGAAGATGATGGTGATGTGATGCTGATTGAGTATGGTAATGTTGGTAGTGATGATGAGGATGGTGATGAGGATGGTGATGGTGATGAGGATGAAGATGATGGTGATGTGATGCTGATTGAGTATGGTAATGTTGGTAGTGATGATGAGGATGGTGTTGATGATGATGATGATGGTGATGAGGATGAAGATGATGGTGATGTGATTCTGATTGAGTATGATAATGTTGGTAGTGATGATGAGGATGGTGATGAGGATGGTGATGGTGATAAGGATGAAGATGATGGTGATGTGATGCTGATTGAGTATGGTAATGTTGGTAGTGATGATGAGGATGGTGATGAGGATGGTGATGAGGATGAAGATGATGGTGATGTGATGCTGATTGAGTATGATAATGTTGGTAGTGATGATGAGGATGGTGATGAGGATGGTGATGGTGATAAGGATGAAGATGATGGTGATGTGATGCTGATTGAGTATGGTAATGTTGGTAGTGATGATGAGGATGGTGATGAGGATGGTGATGGTGATGAGGATGAAGATGATGGTGATGTGATGCTGATTGAGTATGATAATGTTGGTAGTGATGATGAGGATGGTGATGAGGATGGTGATGGTGATAAGGATGAAGATGATGGTGATGCTGATTGAGTATGATAATGTTGGTAGTGATGATGAGGATGGTGATGAGGATGGTGATGGTGATAAGGATGAAGATGATGGTGATGTGATGCTGATTGAGTATGATAATGTTGGTAGTGATGATGAGGATGGTGAGGATGTTGGTGACGGTGATGAAGATGATGATGTGGTCAGAGCTGCTGTGCTGTTACTGTGGCCCCCAGTTAAGATTTGCAGTGTTCAGTGGTCATTAACATCTTTTTGTCTCTCTCTTTGTCTCTCTGTCTCCCCATCTCCCTGTCTCTCTGTCTCTCTCTCTGTCTCTCTCTCTCTCTGTCTGTCTCTCTGTCCCTCTCTCTGTCTCCCTATCTCTCTCCCTGTCTCTCTGTCTCTCTGTCTGTCTCTCTGTCTCTCTGTCCCTCTCTCTGTCTCCCTATCTCTCTCTCTGTCTCTCTGTCTCCCTATCTCTCTCTCTGTCTCTCTGTCTGTTTCTCTGTCTCTTTCTCCCTGTCTGTCTCTCTGTCTCCATGTCTCTCGGTCTCTCTCTCTGTCTCCCTGTCTCTCTCTCTGTCTCCCTATCTCTCTCTCTCTGCCTGTCTCTCTGTCTCTTTCTCTCTGTCTGTCTCTCTGTCTCTTTCTCTCTGTCTGTCTCTCTGTCTCCCTGTCTCTCTCTCTGTCTCCCTGTCTCTCTCTCTGTCTCCCTGTCTCTCGCTCTGTCTGTCTCTCTGTCTCTTTCTCTCTCTCTGTCTCCCTGTCTCTCTCTGTCTCCCTGTCTCTCTCTCTCTGTCTCTCTGTCTTCCTGTCTCTCTGTCTGTCTCTCTGTCTCTTTCTCTCTGTCTGTCTCTCTGTCTCCCTGTCTCTCTGTCTCCCTGTCTCTCTCTCTCTCCCTATCTCTCGCTCTGTCTGTCTCTCTGTCTCTTTCTCTCTCTCTGTCTCCCTGTCTCTCTCTGTCTCCCTGTCTCTCTCTCTCTCCCTGTCTCTCTCTCTCTGTCTCCCTGCCTCTCTGTCTCCCTGCCTCACTCTCTGTCTCTCTGTCTTCCTGTCTCTCTGTCTGTCTCTCTGTCTCTTCAGCTGGAGCATGCGCGGGTGACTCAGACGGAGCTGATGAGGGAGAAGTTCCGTCACAGTGAGGAGATTGCAGAGTTACTGAGGAGGCAGGAGGAGCTCCAGGAGCGACTGCAGGAGGAGGCCGGTTCCCGCCAGCGCCTCGCACTGCAGCTGCACAACGCTGAAGGTGGGTGAGGGGTCTCCGCACGAGGGACTGTCAGGAACAGCTGACCAGTGACAGCGCTGACCGGCACTTATTGAGCACTACACACACTCACACACACACACTCATATACACACACACACACTCACTCATACACACACAGACACACACACACACACACTCACACTCACTCACACACACACACACACACATACACTCACTCATACAAACTCACACACACACACTCATATACACACACACACACTCACTCATACACACACACACACACTCACACTCACTCACACACACACACATACACTCACTCATACACACACACACACACTCACTCACACTCACACACACTCATACGCACACACTCATATACACACAGTATCTCTATTACACCAACACACACTGCAAAACACGCGTACACACACACACACGCATATACACACATAGTATCTCTATTATACCAACACATACTCATACACACACACACACTTATACACACACTCATACACACACACACTTATACACACACTCATACACACACACACACACTCATATACACACACACACTCACACACACACTCATTCACGCACACACTCATATACACACACAGTATCTCTATTATACCAACACACACTGCAAACCACGCGCATATACACACATAGTATCTCAATTATACCAACACACACTCACACACACACATACACACACAGAGTATCTCTATTATACCAACACACACAGCATACCACTCGCATACACACACACACACACACAGTATCACTATTATACCAACAAACACTGCAACACACACAAACACACTC
>JAJQXZ010000032.1:172500-177500 GCA_021613375.1 Megaleporinus macrocephalus
ACAGCAGTTTAGCTCCACCCATTCAGACTACAGCAGTTTAGCTTCACCAATTCAGTCTACAACAGTTTAGCTCCACCAATTCCGCCTACAGCAGTTTAGCTCCACCCATTCAGCCTACAACAGTTTAGCTCCACCCATTCAGCCTACAGCAGTTTAGCTCCACCCATTCAGCCTACAGCAGTTTAGCTTCACCAATTCAGTCTACAACAGTTTAGCTCCACCAATTCCGCCTACAGCAGTTTAGCTCCACCCATTCAGCCTACAACAGTTTAGCTCCACCAATTCAGCCTACAGCAGTTTAGCTCCACCCATTCAGTCTATAGCAGTTTAGCTCCACCAATTCAGCCTACAGCAGTTTAGCTCCACCCATTCAGCCTACAGCAGTTTAGCTTCACCAATTCAGTCTACAACAGTTTAGCTCCACCCATTCAGCCTACAACAGTTTAGCTCCACCCATTCAGTCTACAGCATTATAGCTCCACCAACTCAGCAGAGCTCAGTTTGAAGGTGTGGTGTATCTGAGGGGGATCAGGGGTCTGTGTGTAGGTGACTGGTCCAGGTAGATCAGGTAGATGTTTTGATGTGTGACACTGTTTCAGGTGTGAGGTAGCTGAGCTGGGTTTGAACTGCGGGCGTCTCCTCAGCTCTGTGACGGTGTTGACGGAGTTGTTGTAGTAAGGATGAGGTGTGGACAGTCGTACGGTAATTACTGGAGCTTTGTGTGTGGGGATGTTTTCGGGTGGGCGGGGCTCTCTCTGGGGTCAGGTATCACCTGAACAATGATGTTTGTCTTTTTGATCCCGCTCCGTCTCCGAGAACCTGATGAGCGAGTAATAAAAGAGCTGGTCCTCAATCGGAGCGTTTAGATTAAAGGAACATCTGACACGCCTATGTGTGAGCACAAGTTCAGGGACTGAATAACAGTCCACTCTGCTAAAACTAGACTGAGTAACAGTCCACTCTGCTAAAAACAGACTGAGTAACAGTCCACTCTGCTAAAAACAGACTGAGTAACAGTCCACTCTGCTAAAACTAGACTGAGTAACAGTCCACTCTGCTAAAACAAGACTGAGTAACAGTCCACTCTGCTAAAAACAGACTGAGTAACAGTCCACTCTGCTAAAAACAGACTGAGTAACAGTCCACTCTGCTAAAACAAGACTGAGTAACAGTCCACTCTGCTAAAAACAGACTGAGTAACAGTCCACTCTGCTAAAAACAGACTGAGTAACAGTCCACTCTGCTAAAAATAGACTGAGTAACAGTCCACGCTGCTAAAAATAGACTGAGTAACTGTCCACTCTGCTAAAAACAGACTGAGTAACTGTCCACTCTGCTAAATCTAGACAGAGTAACAGTCCACTCTGCTAAAACTAGACTGAGTAACAGTCCACTCTGCTAAAAACAGACTGAGTAACAGTTCACTCTGCTAAAAACAGGCTGAGTAACAGTCCACTCTGCTAAAACTAGACTGAGTAACAGTCCACTCTGCTAAAACTAGACTGAATAACAGTCCACTCTGCTAAAACAAGACTGAGTAACAGTCCACTCTGCCAAAAACAGACTGAGTAACTGTCCACTCTGCTAAATCTAGACGGAGTAACTGTCCACTCTGCTAAAACTAGACTGAGTAACAGTCCACTCTGCTAAAAACAGACTGAGTAACAGTCCACTCTGCTAAAAACAGGCTGAGTAACAGTCCACTCTGCTAAAACAAGACTGAGTAACAGTCCACTCTGCTAAAAACAGACTGAGTAACAGTCCACTCTGCTAAAACTAGACTGAGTAACAGTCCACTCTGCTAAAAACAGACTGAGTAACAGTCCACTCTGCTAAAACTAGACTGAGTAACAGTCCACTCTGCTAAAAATAGACTGAGTAACAGTCCACTCTGCTAAAAACAGGCTGAGTAACAGTCCACTCTGCTAAAAATAGACTGAGTAACAGTCCACGCTGCTAAAAATAGACTGAGTAACAGTCCACTCTGCAACAAATAGACTGAGTAACAGTCCACTCTGCTAAAACTAGACTGAGTAACAGTCCACTCTGCAACAAATAGACTAACAGTCCACTATACTAAATCTAGACTAACAGTCCACTCTGCTAAAAACAGACTGAGTAACGGTCCACTCTGCTACAAATAGACTGAGTAACAGTCCATTCTGCTAAATCTAGACTGAGTAACAGTCCACTCTGCTAAAAATAGACTGAGTAACAGTCCACTCTGCTACAAATAGACTGAGTAACGGTCCACTCTGCTAAAACTAGACTGAGTAACATTCCACTCTGCTACAAATAGACTGAGTAACGGTCCACTCTGCTAAAACTAGACTGAGTAACAGTCCACTCTGCTAAATCTAGGCTGAGTAACAGTCCACTCTGCTACAAATAGACTGAGTAACGGTCCACTCTGCTAAAAATAGACAAAGTAACAGTCCACTCTGCTAAAAACAGACTGAGTAACAGTCCACTCTGCTAAAAACAGACTAACAGTCCACTCTGCTAAAAACAGACTGAGTAACAGTCCACTCTGCTAAAAATAGACAAAGTAACAGTCCATTCTGCTAAAAACAGACTGAGTAACATTCCACTCTGCTAAAAACAGACTAACAGTCCACTCTGCTAAAAACAGACTAACAGTCCACTCTGCTAAAACTAGACTGAGTAACAGTCCACTCTGCTAAAAACAGACGGAGTAACTGTCCACTCTGCTAAAACAAGACTGAGTAACAGTCCACTCTGCTAAAACAAGACTGAGTAACATTCCACTCTGCTAAAAACAGGCTGAGTAACAGTCCACTCTGCTAAAAACAGACTGAGTAGCTGTCCATTCTGCTAAAATAGACTGAGTAACTGTCCATTCTGCTAAAAATAGACTGAGTAACGGTCCATTCTGCTAAAAACAGACTGAGTAACGGTCCACTCTGCTAAAAACAGACTGAGTAGCGGTCCATTCTGCTAAAAACAGACTGAGTAACATTCCACTCTGCTAAAAATAGACTGAGTAACAGTCCACTCTGTTAAAACTAGACTGAGTAACAGTCCACTCTGCTAAAACTAGACTGAGTAACAGTCCACTGTGCTAAAAACAGACTGAGTAGCTGTCCTTTCTGCTAAAAACAGACTGAGTAACAGTCCACTCTGCTAAAAACAGACTGAGTAACATTCCACTCTGCTAAAAACAGGCTGAGTAACAGTCCACTCTGCTAAAAACAGACTGAGCAGCTGTCCATGGTCTAAGTAATGGTCCATTCTGCTAAAAATAGACTCAGTAATGGTCCATTCTGCTAAAAATAGACTCAGTAATGGTCCATTCTGCTAAAAATAGACTCAGTAATGGTCCATTTTGCTAAAAATAGACTGAGTAACTGTCCATTTGCCGCTGCACTGTTTCCCGTCAGACTCTGAAACTGTTGTTTCTAGTTGTGTTTCTGAATACGTGACTCCGAGTTTCAGCAGTCAGATCAGATTCCATGTGCAGGTGTGTTCTACCTGTGGACCCCCGCCCCCTCATTTACAGGAGAGCTGTAGCTTTACCAGGACTGTGTGTAGGTGTGTTGTATCTGTGTACTGGGAGGTTACTGGTGACTCGCTGGGTGTGCAGGTGTGTTGTATCTGTGTGCTGGGAGGTTACTGGTGGCTCGCTGGGTGTGCAGTTGTGTTGTGTCTATGTACTGGGAGGTTACTGGTGGCTCGCTGGGTGTGCAGGTGTGTTGTATCTTTGTACTGGGAGGTTACTGGTGGCTCGCTGGGTGTGCAGGTGTGTTGTATCTGTGTACTGGGAGGTTACTGGTGGCTCGCTGGGTGTGCAGTTGTGTTGTGTCTGTGTACTGGGAGGTTACTGGTGACTCGCTGGGTGTGCAGGTGTGTTGTATCTGTGTACTGGGAGGTTACTGGTGACTTGCTGGGTGTGCAGGTGTGTTGTATCTGTGTACTGGGAGGTTACTGGTGACTCGCTGGGTGTGCAGGTGTGTTGTATCTGTGTACTGGGAGGTTACTGGTGACTCGCTGGGTGTGCAGGTGTGTTGTATCTGTGTACTGGGAGGTTACTGGTGGCTCGCTGGGTGTGCAGTTGTGTTGTGTCTGTGTACTGGGAGGTTACTGGTGACTCGCTGGGTGTGCAGTTGTGTTGTGTCTGTGTACTGGGAGGTTACTGGTGACTTGCTGGGTATGCAGGTGTGTTTTATCAGGTCTGTACAGTGTGTGGTTAATGCGGTGTGAGTGTGGAGGCAGTACTCTGAGGCGAGGCAGGTATTCAGGTCTGTAGAGTGTGTGGTTATTGCGGTGTGAGTGTGGAGGCAGTACTCTGAGGCGAGGCAGGTATTCAGGTCTGTACAGTGTGTGGTTAATGCGGTGTGAGTGTGGAGGCAGTACTCTGAGGCGAGGCAGGTGTTCAGGTCTGTAGAGTGTGTGGTTATTGCGGTGTGAGTGTGGAGGCAGTACTCTGAGGCGAGGCAGGTGTTCAGGTGTGTACAGTGTGTGGTTAATGTGGTGTGAGTGTGGAGGCAGTACTCTGAGGCGAGGCAGGTGTTCAGGTCTGTACAGTGTGTGGTTAATGCGTTGTGAGTGTGGAGGCAGTACTCTGAGGCGAGGCAGGTGTTCAGGTCTGTACAGTGTGTGGTTAATGCGGTGTCTGTGTGGAGGCAGTACTCTGAGGCGAGGCAGGTGTTCAGGTCTGTACAGTGTGTGGTTAATGCGGTGTGAGTGTGGAGGCAGTACTCTGAGGCGAGGCAGGTGTTCAGGTCTGTACAGTGTGTGGTTATTGCGGTGTGAGTGTGGAGGCAGTACTCTGAGGCGAGGCAGGTATTCAGGTCTGTACAGTGTGTGGTTAATGTGGTGTGAGTGTGGAGGCAGTACTCTGAGGTGAGGCAGGTGTTAAGGTCTGTACAGTGTGTGGTTAATGCGGTGTGAGTGTGGAGGCAGTACTCTGAGGCGAGGCAGGTATTCAGGTCTGTACAGTGTGTGGTTAATGTGGTGTGAGTGTGGAGGCAGTACTCTGA
>JAJQXZ010000077.1:0-22500 GCA_021613375.1 Megaleporinus macrocephalus
GTGTGTTTGGGACTCAGTCTGGGTTTGATGTATGTATATATGTACTATGTAGGGATATGGAGGTGTTTGGGACTCAGTCTGGGTTTGATGTATGTATTATGTATATATGTATGTAGGAATATGGAGGTGTTTGGGACTCAGTCTGGGTTTGATGTATGTATGTATGTACTATGTAGGGATATGGAGGCGTTTGGGACTCAGTCTGGATTTGATGTATTATGTATGTATGTACTATGTAGGGATATGGAGGCGTTTGGGACTCAGTCTGGGTTTGATGTATGTATGTACTATGTAGGGATATGGAGGTGTTTGGGACTCAGTCTGGGTTTGATGTATGTATGTATATATGTTCTATGTAGGGATATGGAGGTGTTTGGGACTCAGTCTGGGTTTGATGTATGTATGTATGTACTATGTAGGGATATGGAGGTGTTTGGGACTCAGTCTAGGTTTGATGTATGTATGTACTATGTAGGGATATGGAGGTGTTTGAGACTCAGTCTGGGTTTGATGTATGTATGTACTATGTAGGGATATGGAGGTGTTTGGGTCTCAGTCTGGGTTTGATGTATGTATATACTATGTAGGGATATGGAGATGTTTGGGACTCAGTCTGGGTTTGATGTATGTATATATGTACTATGTAGGGATATGGAGGTGTTTGGGACTCAGTCCTGGGTTTGATGTATGTATATATGTACTATGTAGGAATATGGAGGTGTTTGGGACTCAGTCTGGGTTTGATGTATGTATGTATGTACTATGTAGGGATATGGAGGCGTTTGGGACTCAGTCTGGATTTGATGTATGTATGTACTATGTAGGGATATGGAGGCGTTTGGGACTCAGTCTGGGTTTGATGTATGTTTGTACTATGTAGGGATATGGAGGTGTTTGGGACTCAGTCTGGGTTTGATGTATGTATGTATATATGTTCTATGTAGGGATATGGAGGTGTTTGGGACTCAGTCTGGGTTTGATGTATGTATGTATGTACTATGTAGGGATATGGAGGTGTTTGGGACTCAGTCTAGGTTTGATGTATGTATGTACTATGTAGGGATATGGAGGTGTTTGAGACTCAGTCTGGGTTTGATGTATGTATGTACTATGTAGGGATGTGGAGGTGTTTGGGACTCAGTCTGGGTTTGATGTATGTATGTACTATGTAGGGATATGGAGGTGTTTGGGACTCAGTCTGGGTTTGATGTATGTATGTACTATGTAGGGATATAGAGGTGTTTGGGACTCAGTCTGGGTTTGATGTATGTATGTATGTACTATGTAGGGATATGGAGGTGTTTGGGACTCAGTCTGGGTTTGATGTATGTATGTATGTACTATGTAGGGATATGGAGATGTTTGGGACTCAGTCTGGGTTTGATGTATGTATGTATGTATGTACTATGTAGGGATATGGAGGCGTTTGGGACTCAGTCTGGGTTTGATGTATGTATGTTTGTACTATGTAGGGATATGTAGGTGTTTGGGTCTCAGTCTGGGTTTGATGTATGTATGTACTATGTAGGGATATCGAGGTGTTTGGGACTCAGTCTGGGTTTGATGTATGTATGGACTATGTAGGGATATGGAGGTGTTTGGGACTCAGTCTGGGTTTGATGTATGTATATATGTACTATGTAGGGATATGGAGGTGTTTGGGACTCAGTCTGGATTTGATGTATGTATGTATGTATGTATGTACTATGTAGGGATATGGAGGCGTTTGGGACTCAGTCTGGATTTGATGTATGTATGTATGTATGTACTATGTAGGGATATGGAGGCGTTTGGGACTCAGTCTGGGTTTGATGTATGTATGTATGTACTATGTAGGGATATGGAGGTGTTTGGGACTCAGTCTGGGTTTGATGTATGTATGTACTATGTAGGGATATGAAGGTGTTTGGGACTCAGTCTGGGTTTGATGTATGTATGTACTATGTAGGGATATGGAGATGTTTGGGACTCAGTCTGGGTTTGATGTATGTATGTACTATGTAGGGATATGGAGATGTTTGGGACTCAGTCTGGGTTTGATGTATGTATATTTGTACTATGTAGAGATATGGAGGTGTTTGGGACTCAGTCTGGGTTTGATGTATGTATGTACTATGTAGGGATATGGAGATGTTTGGGACTCAGTCTGGGTTTGATGTATGTATGTTTGTACTATGTAGGGATATGTAGGTGTTTGGGTCTCAGTCTGGGTTTGATGTATGTATATACTATGTAGGGATATGGAGGTGTTTGGGACTCAGTCTGGGTTTGATGTATGTATGTACTATGTAGGAATATGGAGGTGTTTGGGACTCAGTCTGGGTTTGATGTATGTATATATGTACTATGTAGGGATATGGAGGTGTTTGGGACTCAGTCTGGGTTTGATGTATGTATATATGTACTATGTAGGAATATGGAGGTGTTTGGGACTCAGTCTGGGTTTGATGTATGTATGTATGTACTATGTAGGGATATGGAGGCGTTTGGGACTCAGTCTGGATTTGATGTATGTATGTATGTATGTACTATGTAGGGATATGGAGGCGTTTGGGACTCAGTCTGGGTTTGATGTATGTATGTACTATGTAGGGATATGGAGGTGTTTGGGACTCAGTCTGGGTTTGATGTATGTATGTATATATGTTCTATGTAGGGATATGGAGGTGTTTTGGGACTCAGTCTGGGTTTGATGTATGTATGTATGTACTATGTAGGGATATGGAGGTGTTTGGGACTCAGTCTAGGTTTGATGTATGTATGTACTATGTAGGGATATGGAGGTGTTTGGGACTCAGTCCTAGGTTTGATGTATGTATGTACTATGTAGGGATATGGAGGTGTTTGAGACTCAGTCTGGGTTTGATGTATGTATGTACTATGTAGGGATATGGAGGTGTTTGGGTCTCAGTCTGGGTTTGATGTATGTATATACTATGTAGGGATATGGAGATGTTTGGGACTCAGTCTGGGTTTGATGTATGTATATATGTACTATGTAGGGATATGGAGGTGTTTGGGACTCAGTCTGGGTTTGATGTATGTATATATGTACTATGTAGGAATATGGAGGTGTTTGGGACTCAGTCTGGGTTTGATGTATGTATGTATGTACTATGTAGGGATATGGAGGCGTTTGGGACTCAGTCTGGATTTGATGTATGTATGTACTATGTAGGGATATGGAGGCGTTTGGGACTCAGTCTGGGTTTGATGTATGTATGTACTATGTAGGGATATGGAGGTGTTTGGGACTCAGTCTGGGTTTGATGTATGTATGTATATATGTTCTATGTAGGGATATGGAGGTGTTTGGGGACTCAGTCTGGGTTTGATGTATGTATGTATGTACTATGTAGGGATATGGAGGTGTTTGGGACTCAGTCTAGGTTTGATGTATGTATGTACTATGTAGGGATATGGAGGTGTTTGAGACTCAGTCTGGGTTTGATGTATGTATGTACTATGTAGGGATGTGGAGGTGTTTGGGACTCAGTCTGGGTTTGATGTATGTATGTACTATGTAGGGATATGGAGGTGTTTGGGACTCAGTCTGGGTTTGATGTATGTATGTACTATGTAGGGATATAGAGGTGTTTGGGACTCAGTCTGGGTTTGATGTATGTATGTATGTACTATGTAGGGATATGGAGGTGTTTGGGACTCAGTCTGGGTTTGATGTATGTATGTATGTACTATGTAGGGATATGGAGATGTTTGGGACTCAGTCTGGGTTTGATGTATGTATGTATGTATGTACTATGTAGGGATATGGAGGCGTTTGGGACTCAGTCTGGGTTTGATGTATGTATGTTTGTACTATGTAGGGATATGTAGGTGTTTGGGTCTCAGTCTGGGTTTGATGTATGTATGTACTATGTAGGGATATCGAGGTGTTTGGGACTCAGTCTGGGTTTGATGTATGTATGGACTATGTAGGGATATGGAGGTGTTTGGGACTCAGTCTGGGTTTGATGTATGTATATATGTACTATGTAGGGATATGGAGGTGTTTGGGACTCAGTCTGGATTTGATGTATGTATGTATGTATGTATGTACTATGTAGGGATATGGAGGCGTTTGGGACTCAGTCTGGATTTGATGTATGTATGTATGTATGTATGTACTATGTAGGGATATGGAGGCGTTTGGGACTCAGTCTGGGTTTGATGTATGTATGTACTATGTAGGGATATGGAGGTGTTTGGGACTCAGTCTGGGTTTGATGTATGTATGTACTATGTAGGGATATGGAGGCGTTTGGGACTCAGTCTGGGTTTGATGTATGTATGTACTATGTAGGGATATGGAGGTGTATGGGACTCAGTCTGGGTTTGATGTATGTATGTACTATGTAGGGATATGGAGGGGTTTGGGACTCAGTCTGGGTTTGATGTATGTATGTACTATGTAGGGATGTGGAGGGGTTTGGGACTCAGTCTGGGTTTGATGTATGTATGTACTATGTAAGGATATGGAGGTGTTTGGGACTCAGTCTGGGTTTGATGTATGTATGTATGTACTATGTAGGGATATGGAGGTGTTTGGGACTCAGTCTGGGTTTGATGTATGTATTTACTATGTAGGGATATAGAGGTGTTTGATGTATGTATGTATGTATGTACTATGTAGGGATATGGAGGCGTTTGGGACTCAGTCTGGGTTTGATGTATGTATGTTTGTACTATGTAGGGATATGTAGGTGTTTGGGTCTCAGTCTGGGTTTGATGTATGTATATACTATGTAGGGATATGGAGATGTTTGGGACTCAGTCTGGGTTTGATGTATGTATATATGTACTATGTAGGGATATGGAGGTGTTTGGGACTCAGTCTGGGTTTGATGTATGTATATATGTACTATGTAGGAATATGGAGGTGTTTGGGACTCAGTCTGGGTTTGATGTATGTATGTATGTACTATGTAGGGATATGGAGGCGTTTGGGACTCAGTCTGGATTGATGTATGTATGTACTATGTAGGGATATGGAGGCGTTTGGGACTCAGTCTGGGTTTGATGTATGTATGTACTATGTAGGGATATGGAGGTGTTTGGGACTCAGTCTGGGTTTGATGTATGTATGTATATATGTAGGGATATGGAGGTGTTTGGGACTCAGTCTGGGTTTGATGTATGTATGTACTATGTAGGGATATAGAGGTGTTTGGGACTCAGTCTGGGTTTGATGTATGTATGGACTATGTAGGGATATGGAGGTGTTTGGGACTCAGTCTGGGTTTGATGTATGTATATATGTACTATGTAGGGATATGGAGGTGTTTGGGACTCAGTCTGGATTTGATGTATGTATGTATGTATGTATGTACTATGTAGGGATATGGAGGCGTTTGGGACTCAGTCTGGATTTGATGTATGTATGTATGTATGTATGTACTATGTAGGGATATGGAGGCGTTTGGGACTCAGTCTGGGTTTGATGTATGTATGTACTATGTAGGGATATGGAGGTGTTTGGGACTCAGTCTGGGTTTGATGTATGTATGTACTATGTAGGGATATGGAGGCGTTTGGGACTCAGTCTGGGTTTGATGTATGTATGTACTATGTAGGGATATGGAGGTGTATGGGACTCAGTCTGGGTTTGATGTATGTATGTACTATGTAGGGATATGGAGGGGTTTGGGACTCAGTCTGGGTTTGATGTATGTATGTACTATGTAGGGATGTGGAGGGGTTTGGGACTCAGTCTGGGTTTGATGTATGTATGTACTATGTAAGGATATGGAGGTGTTTGGGACTCAGTCTGGGTTTGATGTATGTATGTATGTACTATGTAGGGATATGGAGGTGTTTGGGACTCAGTCTGGGTTTGATGTATGTATTTACTATGTAGGGATATAGAGGTGTTTGATGTATGTATGTATGTATGTACTATGTAGGGATATGGAGGCGTTTGGGACTCAGTCTGGGTTTGATGTATGTATGTTTGTACTATGTAGGGATATGTAGGTGTTTGGGTCTCAGTCTGGGTTTGATGTATGTATATACTATGTAGGGATATGGAGGTGTTTGGGACTCAGTCTGGGTTTGATGTATGTATGTACTATGTAGGGATATGGAGGTGTTTGGGACTCAGTCTGGATTTGATGTATGTATGTATGTATGTACTATGTAGGGATATGGAGGTGTTTGGGACTCAGTCTGGATTTGATGTATGTATGTATGTATGTACTATGTAGGGATATGGAGGTGTTTGGGACTCAGTCTGGGTTTGATGTATGTATATATGTACTATGTAGGGATATGGAGGTGTTTGGACTCAGTCTGGATTTGATGTATGTATGTATATATGTACTATGTAGGGATATGGAGGTGTTTGGGACTCAGTCTGGATTTGATGTATGTATGTATGTATGTATGTACTATGTAGGGATATGGAGGTGTTTCGGACTCAGTCTGGGTTTGATGTATGTAAGTACTATGTAGGGATATGGAGGTGTTTGGGACTCAGTCTGGGTTTGATGTATGTATGTACTATGTAGGGATATGGAGGTGTTTGGGACTCAGTCTGGGTTTGATGTATGTATGTATGTACTATGTAGGGATATGGAGGTGTTTGGGACTCAGTCTGGGTTTGATGTATGTATGTATGTACTATGTAGGGATATGGAGGTGTTTGGGACTCAGTCTGGGTTTGATGTATGTATGTACTATGTAGGGATATAGAGGTGTTTGGGACTCAGTCTGGGTTTGATGTATGTATGTATGTACTATGTAGAGATATGGAGGTGTTTGGGACTCAGTCTGGGTTTGATGTATGTATGTACTATGTAGGGATATGAAGGTGTTTGGGACTCAGTCTGGGTTTGATGTATGTATGTACTATGTAGGGATATGGAGGTGTTTGGGACTCAGTCTGGGTTTGATGTATGTATGTACTATGTAGGGATATGGAGGTGTTTGGGACTCAGTCTGGGTTTGATGTATGTATGTACTATGTAGGGATATGGAGGCGTTTGGGACTCAGTCTGGGTTTGATGTATGTATGTACTATGTAGGGATATGGAGGCGTTTGGGACTCAGTCTGGGTTTGATGTATGTATGTACTATGTAGGGATATAGAGGTGTTTAGGACTCAGTCTGGGTTTGATGTATGTATGTACTATGTAGGGATATGGAGGTGTTTGGGACTCAGTCTGGGTTTAATGTATGTATGTATGTACTATGTAGGGATATGGAGGTGTTTGGGACTCAGTCTGGGTTTGATGTGTGTATGTATGTACTATGTAGGGATATGGAGGTGTTTGGGACTCAGTCTGGGTTTGATGTATGTATGTACTATGTAGGGATATGAAGGTGTTTGGGACTCAGTCTGGTTTTGATGTATGTATGTACTATGTAGGGATACGGAGGTGTTTGGGACTCAGTCTGGGTTTGATGTATGTATGTATGTACTATGTAGGGATATGGAGGTGTTTGGGACTCAGTCTGGGTTTGATGTATGTATGTACTATGTAGGGATATGGAGGCGTTTGGGACTCAGTCTGGGTTTGATGTATGTATGTACTATGTAGGGATATAGAGGTGTTTGGGACTCAGTCTGGGTTTGATGTATGTATGTACTATGTAGGGATATGGAGGTGTTTGGGACTCAGTCTGGGTTTAATATATGTATGTATGTACTATGTAGGGATATGGAGGTGTTTGGGACTCAGTCTGGGTTTGATGTGTGTATGTATGTACTATGTAGGGATATGGAGGTGTTTGGGACTCAGTCTGGGTTTGATGTATGTATGTACTATGTAGGGATATGAAGGTGTTTGGGACTCAGTCTGGGTTTGATGTATGTATGTACTATGTAGGGATACGGAGGTGTTTGGGACTCAGTCTGGGTTTGATGTATGTATGTATGTACTATGTAGGGATATGGAGGTGTTTGGGACTCAGTCTGGGTTTGATGTATGTATGTATGTATTTACTATGTAGGGATATGGAGGCGTTTGGGACTCAGTCTGGGTTTGATGTATGTATGTTTGTACTATGTAGGGATATGTAGGTGTTTGGGTCTCAGTCTGGGTTTGATGTATGTATATACTATGTAGGGATATGGAGGCGTTTGGGACTCAGTCTGGGTTTGATGTATGTATGTATGTACTATGTAGGGATATGGAGGCGTTTGGGACTCAGTCTGGGTTTGATGTATGTATGTACTATGTAGGGATATGGAGGCGTTTGGGACTCAGTCTGGGTTTGATGTATGTATGTACTATGTAGGGATATGGAGGTGTTTGGGACTCAGTCTGGGTTTGATGTATGTATGTATGTATGTACTATGTAGGGATATGGAGGTGTTTGGGACTCAGTCTGGGTTTGATATATGTATGTATGTACTATGTAGGGATATGGAGGCGTTTGGGACTCAGTCTGGGTTTGATGTATGTATGTATGTACTATGTAGGGATATGGAGGTGTTTGGGACTCAGTCTGGGTTTGATGTATGTATGTTTGTACTATGTAGGGATATGTAGGTGTTTGGGTCTCAGTCTGGGTTTGATGTATGTATATACTATGTAGGGATATGGAGGTGTTTGGGACTCAGTCTGGGTTTGATGTATGTATGTACTATGTAGGGATAAGGAGGTGTTTATGAGTTGGTTATGAATGTTAAAACAAGAATCTCAGATTTGCTTTTCTAACAGCAGGTGTGTCCAGTTCTGGGTACTCTACCTCAAAGTGCCCGCCAGGAGCCTCCAATGACCTGTCGAAGACTGAGCTCTACGACTACGACAAGTGTTCGACCATGTGCCTCCACCCCGATGGGGAAGGAAGCCCTGCCTCCTCTGTGATGAGTAGCTCGTTGAACCTCCGCTGCGTTCCAAGCCAAGGGAGGGGACGCGATCCACTGTTGGAAGGTGGTGCTGCGGCCAGTCTGAATGTCTCCTCCACGTCATCGTGCCTCCCCAAACCTGGTGACCCAGGAGCCCCACCCCTCCCTGATGAGCTTGAGGCAGAGGGTCAAGATATGGACACTGGAGCCTGCGGGAGCACAGGAAGTAGTGGGGATGCGAACTTCCAGCCACTGCGCTCCCGCTCCCTGACCCCCTCTGTCGGAAACATGCTTTAAGGTTTTGGAACATTGACTCGTTCCCTCTCTGGGAGTTCTCCGTTCCACCCTAAACGGTGCTGCAGTCAGATTCTGCCGTCTGAAGTTGAAACGTTAGATTAAGAATCTGCTTTAAAGGTAAACATCAACCAAGTTGTGCTGACAGTTGGGAACATCAGTGTTTGAGGTTCAGGGTATGTACAGTTCTAGGTACTGAGTCTCTCTTACACTGTAGAACCGTATACATCCAGTTCCTAAATGAAACTTAACAAAATACAGAAAGACATTTTACATCAATTCAAACTCCAAACCCTACAGCTGAGTTCAGGTTTGAATGACAGGGGGCGCCACTGACTGGGTTCTGTCAGCAATGTAATTTCTCGGAGGCGGCGGAACAGCATGTCTTACAGTAACGTACCTGTACGAGCGAAATGGGAACCTGACGCTCACACGCTCTGTTGACACCTGAGTTACCTGAACTTCCAGACGCTCTAATAGAGGCTTTTCAGTAGCTCCAGTGCTTCACTGGTCTGGAGGGGAAACGAAGGGGTGGGATTGGGTTTGCAGGTGAATGGGATGGGTGGGGTTGTTTTGGGGGTGGGGGGGGTTTAGATGTATTTTGGGGAGTGGTTTCATGTGTATGTCTTGTTGACTGACTGCTGAAGCATGCCACACGCAAATTCACACGATCGTTATTATCATTTCTAATTGTTTGTTCTGGGGCTCTTATTCCTGAAAGGGTTAACTGTATGCTCATGTTATGATTTTGTAATGTAATGTTTTCATGGCTTGATGTTGACGAACCATAAAGTTTTATAAGTTGTCTGCAGCGTCACGGCTAGTCATTCTCGAGTTATCAGTACATTTATAATCATTTTCATGGACAGTATTAATACAGTGTTAATACAGAAACCATCCAGACATCATTCAGTTTCTTTTCTAGTGTTAAGCTGAATCTAACAAACATATCCCAGCATTATTAAATGGCCAATAGAATGATATAATAATAATAATAATAATAATAATAATAATAATAATCATAATAATAATAATAATAATAATAATATATGCACCAGACAGGAAATATTTATTGAAACTTGACACTTATATGTGAATGAACTTTGATATTTAAAAAAATCCACATTATTTTTAACAAAATGATCTTTGATGTTTATTAAAATGTTTATATTTATATATTTGCGTTTTTATATATACACCTAATTTGACCCTACACATAATTTATCAGGTTATCTCAGCTTATCCAAGAGATCAGTATGTATACCTACTGGCCTCTTCATCAGAAAGCCCTTGCTTTAAGTGCCACCTGGTGTTTGTTGATAAATATTTATCAGCTGTCTCAACAGTTTCTGACCACAGAGCTGCTCTTGATTGCATATTTTTGGGTGGTGCACTCCTTTTAAACTGCCAATGACAATGACATGTGACCAGCAACACATCAGTGTTATTTATAGAAATCACACTTTTCATTTTACATCCACTTTTATTGTATACTTTAGTGGCTGAGTGGGAGGTGCTAAACTGCTGTAGGCTGAATGGGAGGAGCTAAACTGCTGTAGGCTGAATGGGAGGAGCTAAACTGCTGTAGGCTGAATGGGTGCAGCTAAACCGCTGTAGGCTGAATGGGTGGAGCTGAACTGCTGTAGGCTGAATGGGTGCAGCTAAACCGCTGTAGGCTGAATGGGTGGAGCTGAACTGCTGTAGGCTGAGTGGGTGGAGCTAAACTGCTGTAGGCTGAATGGGTGGAGCTGAACTGCTGTAGGCTGAATGGGAGGAGCTAAACTGCTGTAGGTTGAATGGGTGGAGCAGAACTGCTGTAGGCTGAATGGGTGGAGCTGAACTGCTGTAGGCTGAGTGGGAGGTGCTAAACTGCTGTAGGCTGAATGGGAGGAGCTGAACTGCTGTAGGCTGAATGGGTGGAGCTGAACTGCTGTAGGCTGAGTGGGTGGAGCTAAACTGCTGTAGGCTGAATGGGTGGAGCTGAACTGCTGTAGGTTGAATGGGTGGAGCAGAACTGCTGTAGGCTGAATGGGTGGAGCTGAACTGCTGTAGGCTGAGTGGGAGGTGCTAAACTGCTGTAGGCTGAATGGGAGGAGCTGAACTGCTGTAGGCTGAATGGGTGGAGCTGAACTGCTGTAGGCTGAGTGGGTGGAGCTAAACTGCTGTAGGCTGAATGGGTGGAGCTGAACTGCTGTAGGCTGAATGGGAGGAGCTATACTGCTGTAGGTTGAATGGGTGGAGCAGAACTGCTGTAGGCTGAATGGGTGGAGCTGAACTGCTGTAGGCTGAGTGGGAGGTGCTAAACTGCTGTAGGCTGAATGGGAGGAGCTGAACTGCTGTAGGCTGAATGGGTGGAGCTGAACTGCTGTAGGCTGAGTGGGTGGAGCTAAACTGCTGTAGGCTGAATGGGTGGAGCTGAACTGCTGTAGGCTGAGTGGGTGGAGCTAAACTGCTGTAGGCTGAATGGGTGGAGCTGAACTGCTGTAGGCTGAGTGGGTGGAGCTAAACTGCTGTAGGCTGAATGGGTGGAGCTGAACTGCTGTAGGCTGAGTGGGTGGAGCTAAACTGCTGTAGGCTGAGTGGGTGGAGCTAAACTGCTGTAGGCTGAGTGGGTGGAGCTAAACTGCTGTAGGCTGAATGGGTGGAGCTGAACTGCTGTAGGCTGAGTGGGTGGAGCTAAACTGCTGTAGGCTGAATGGGTGGAGCTGAACTGTGTGTCTACAGTGGTTCTGGTTATGGTGGACAGATATGCAGTGAATGTAAGCAAACCGGATGAAGAAGTTGATAAAGGTAAGCAGAGCTCCTCCTCTGTAGATGAAAACAGCTTTGAGGAGATCTGATCTCTAAGGCATGTCGGTCAGTCAGATACTTGTTCTGCCAGTTTGAGCTCAGAGTAGATACATGAGCTCAGAATCTCTACGACACTCGTCCAGACTCGGAATGTTCAGAGGCTGCACTGATGTCTGAGCAGGCTTTGATAGACGGCTGCTCCAATGGGAACATTTCAGCACTCAGAGAGACCAAACCCAGCGAGTCTCCGGCTCTAGAGGGGCTCAGGAGGAAGCTCAAATACTTCTTCATGAGTCCGTGTGAGAAGTACAGAGCTAGAGGACGCAAGCCATGGAAGCTGATGCTTCAGGTCCTCAAAACCGCCATCATCACCGTTCAGGTAAGAGAAACATGGTCACGGAGTGACCATGATGTGAGGTCATTACAGGTCATTACAGATAAATACAACAGAAACTGTTTAAAACCTTTAGAGAGCAGCAGCCTTTGTTTGACCACTTTAAAATAAAACAGTCAATTATTACTCATAATTATTTTCAGTGTTCAGTTCACAGTTCGGACTGGTGACCAGCCTGAAACTCACTGACTTGTATAATTAAGAATTTTTTCTTATTCTCATATTTTGGATCTCTTTCAACTCTGTTCTGACCCGGTTCGATTCGTCTAACCGACCAAGCATCCACACTGCCTTCATTTAGAATTGGAGAACACTGTTGTTATTTTACTGTCTGTTAACCCCTTCAAGATAACAACACTGATCCCACTTTGGAATGTTCGCTCTGATTGGGAATGCTGTGCTTGAATTTAAATCTAAAGAATGGATGGGGTGCAAAGGAAGCAGAACTAACCTCTAAAATTCTGTTCAACCAAAAGTAGCTTCATTTTCAGCAAGCCCTTTAGCAACAGGGCAGCAGGTCACTCTTGTTCGCCTGAGGGCAAAGCTGGTGGTCTGCTAGTGTTTTTGCTCAGCATTGTCTGGGCAACTCACCAGAAACTTAGCAGAAAATGAAACAAAATATTATTGCTAGTTTTCCAATCGGAGAGCAATGTATTCATTTATCTTTTATCAACATATACTGCTCATCGGTTTAGTAAATAACTTTCCTATTTATAGTTTAGTAAATAACTACTATTTTTAGTTCAGTAAATATCTTTACTATTTATAGTTTAGTAAATACCTACTATTTATAGTTCAGTAAATAACTTTACTATTTATAGTTTAGTGATAAACTACTATTTATAGTTTAGTAAATAACTACTATTTATAGTTTAGTAAATAACTACTATTTATAGATTAGTAAATATTATTTATAGCTCAGTAAGTAATTTTATGATTTATAGTTTAGTAAAGAACTGCTATTTATAGTTCAGTAAATAACTTTACTATTTATAGTTTAGTAAATAACTACTATTTATAATTCAGTAAATAACTTCACTATTTATAGTTAAGTAAATAAATACTATTTATAGTTTATAAAATAACTGCTATTGATAGTTTAGTAATTAACTTTGATTTATAGTTAATAACTATAGTAAATAACTATAGTAAAATAGTAAATAACTATTTATAGTTTAGTAAATAACTACTAATTATAGTTTACTAAATAACTTTATGATTTATAATTTAGTAAATAACTATTTATAGTTTAGTAAAAAACTACTATTTATAGTTTACTAAATAAATTTACAATTAATAGTTCAGTAAAGAACTACTATTTATAATTCAGTAAATAACTACTACTTATAGTTTAGTAAATAACTTTACTCTTTATAGTTCAGTAAATAACTACACTATTTATAGTTTAGCAAATAACTACTAATTATAATTTACTAAATAACTACTATTCATGCTTTAATAAATAAATGTACTATTTATAGTTTAGGTAATAAATGTACTATTTATAGTTTATTAAATAATCACTATTTACAGTTTAGTAAATAACTACTATTTATAGTTTATTAAATAATCACTATTTATAGTTTAGCAAATAACTACTAATTATAATTTACTAAATAACTACTGTTCATGCTTTAATAAATAACTTTACTATTTATAGTTTAGTTAATAAATGTACTATTTATAGTTTATTAAAAAATCCCTATTTATAGTTCAGTAAGTAACTTCACTATTTAAAGTTTAGTAAATAAAAACTATTTATAGATTAGTAAATAACTCTATTGTAATTCAGTAAATAATTTTATGATTCATAATTCAGTAAATAACATCATTATTAATAGTTTTGTAAATAATCCCTATTTATAGTTCAGTAAATAACTTCACTATTTAAAGTTTAGTAAATAAAAACTATTTATAGATTAGTAAATAACTCTACTATTATAGGTCAGTAAATAACTTTACTATTCATAATTCAGTAAATAACTAAATTATTTATAGTTTAGTAAAAAACTTTACTATTTATTGTACAGTAAATAAATTAACTTTTCATAGTTCTGTAAATAACTACTATTTATAGTTTAGTAAATAACTACTATTTATAGTTTATTAAATACCTACCACTTATAGTTTAGTAAATAACTTTGATTTATAGTTTAGTAAATAACTACTAATTATAGTTTACTAACTAACTTTATGATTTATAATTTAGTAAATAACTATTTATAGTTTAGTAAAAAAAACTACTATTTATAGTTTAGTAAAAAACTACTATTTATAGTTTACTAAATACATTTACAATTAATAGTTTAGTAAAGAACTACTACTTATAGTTTACTAAATAAATTTACAATTAATAGTTTAGTAAAGAACTACTATTTATAGTTTACTACTAATTATAATTTACTAAATAACTTTACTCTATAGTTCAGTAAATAACTACACTATTTATAGTTTAGCAAATAACTACTAATTATAATTTACTAAATAACTACTATTCATGCTTTAATAAATAAATTTACTATTTATAGTTTATTAAATAATCACTATTTATGGTTCAGTAAATAACTTCACTATTTAAAGTTTAGTAAATAAAAACTATATATAGATTAGTAAATAACTCTATTGTAGTTCAGTAAATAACTTTATGATTCACAATTCAGTAGATAACATCGTTATGTATAGTTTTGTAAATAACTACTATTTATAGTTTAGTAAATAACGTGAATATTTATAGATTAGTAAATAACTAAATTATTTATAGTTCATTAAAAAACATTAATATTTATTGTTCAGTAAATAAATTCACTTTTTATAGTTCTGTAAATAACTACTATTTTTGTTTAGTAAATAACTACTATTTATAATTTATTAAATAACTACTACTTATAGTTTAGTAAATAACTTTGATTTACAGTCAAGTAAATAATTATTTATAGTTTAGTAAATAACTTCTAATTATAGTTTACTAACTAACTTTATGATTTATAATTTAGTAAATAACTATTTATAGTTTAGTAAAAAACTACTATTTATAGTTTACTAAATAAATTTACTATTTATAGTTTACTAAATAAATTTACAATTAATAGTTTAGTAAAGAACTACTATTTATAGTTCAGTAAATAACTACTACTTATAGTTTAGCAAATAACTAATAATTTAGTAAATAACTACTATTCATGCTTTAATAAATAACTTTACTATTTATAGTTTAGGTAATAAATGTACTATTTATAGTTTATTAAATAATTACTATTTATAGTTCAGTAAATAACTTCACTATTTAAAGTTTAGTAAATAACAACTATGTATAGATTAGTAAATAACCCAACTATATATATATAAAACCCAAGATTAGTAAATAACCCAACTATAGTTCAGTAAATAACTTTACGATTCATAATTCAGTAAATAACTAAATTATTTATAGTTTTGTAAATAACTACTATTTATAGTTTAGTGAACAACTTCACCATTTATAGTTTAGTAAATAACTACTCTATATAGATTAGTAAATAACTACTATTTATAGTTTAGTGAACAACTTCAACATTTATAGTTTAGTAAATAACTACTCTTCATAGATTAGTAAATAACTGTACTATTTATAGTTTAGTGAGGAACTTTACTATTTGTAGCTCAATAAATTACTACACTATTTATAGTTTTGTAAATAACTATTATTTATAGTTCAGTAAATTACTATTTATAAATTAGTAAAGAACTACTATTTATACTTTAGTAAATAACTAATATTTATAGATTTGTAAATAAGTTTACTCTTTATAGTTCAATAAATACATTTACTGTGGTTTATGAAGTAACTACTATTAATAATTAATAAATAACTACTATTTTTGTTTAATAAATAACTTTACTATTTGTAGTTCAGTAAATAACTACTGTTTATAGTTCTGTAAAATACTTCACTATTTAGTTTAGTTAATAATTACTATTTATAGTTCAGTAAATAACTAATATTTATAGATTAATGAATAACTATAGTTCTCTCTTAGTTAATTAGTTCTCTCTTTTGTAATTTATTTTTTAAAATTAAACCCTGTTTAACTGTTTTCTTAAATATCCTGTACATCATGGCCACTTGTCAGCAACCCCACAGCAACCACTCAGTAAACACCCTGTACACCATGACAACCTCTCGGCAACCCCCTAACAACCACTCACTAAACAGCCTGTACACCACAACGACCTCTCTACAACCCCCTAACAACCACTAAGTAAACACCCAGTACATCACAACAACCTCTCTGCAACCCCCTAACAACCACCAGCTGCACTCTAAACGCTCCATATCCCCTTATCCTCATATCCTCTGTACACCCCGTCGTTATCCCAACCGTGTTAGCGTGAGGGAGATCGGATGGGTGAATAACAAAGGCCAAGCTAGGTCTTGAGGGTGTCCTGCTCAGTCTAGTGGCGCACTCCTCGTTTCACCCGTTAGTTCTACTCCTGTTTATTGACTTAGGACGTGGAACTCTCTAAAGGTAGAAGAGCCTAAAGTACGGCAGTAACGCTTAACAAGCGCCGGCCTCTGTCTCTGTACTAACCCAAACCAGAACTAACTCTGTCTCTGTACTGACCTAAACCAGAACTAACTCTGTCTCTGTACTAACACAAACCAGAACTAACTCTGTACTAACCCAAACCAGAACTAACTCTGTACTAATCCAAACCAGAACTAACTCTGTCTCTGTACTAACCCAAACCAGAACTAACTCTGTCTCTGTACTAACACAAACCAGAACTAACTCTGTCTCTGTACTAACCTAAACCAGAACTAACTCTGTACTAACCCAAACCAGAACTAACTCAGTCTCTGTACTAACCTAAACCAGAACTAACTCTGTACTAACCCAAACCAGAACTAACTCTGTCTCTGTACTAACACAAACCAGAACTAACTCTGTACTAACCTAAACCAGAACTAACTCTCTCTCTGTACTAACCCAAACCAGAACTAACTCTGTCTCTGTACTAACCTAAACCAGAACTAACTCTGTACTAACCCAAACCAGAACTAACTCTGTCTCTGTACTAACCTAAACCAGAACTAACTCTGTACTAACCCAAACCAGAACTAACTCTGTCTCTGTACTAACCTAAACCAGAACTAACTCTGTACTAACCTAAACCAGAACTAACTCTCTCTCTCTGTACTAACCTAAACCAGAACTAACTCTGTCTCTATACTAACCCAAACCAGAACTAACTCTGTCTCTGTACTAACCTAAACCAGAACTAACTCAGTCTCTATACTAACCCAAACCAGAACTAACTCTGTCTCTATACTAACACAAACCAGAACTAACTCTGTCTCTATACTAACACAAACCAGAACTAACTCTCTTTTCTCTCTCTGATGTAATAACCACCCACCTGTCCCCCCGAATACTGTAAAGGACGGACCACCAGGCCCCCCCCCCCCCCCCCCCCCGGTCACCAACCAGTTCTCCTCTCCATTTGTGCCATTTGCTCCACCTTGACTGCATCACAGTACCTCCCACCTGATGTAGCACCTTCTACCTTCAGACTCAGCTTTAGTTTTTAAACTTTAAGTACTGTTCGACCAGAGGAGGATGGGTCTCCCCTTGTGGGTCTGGTTCCTCCCAACGTTTCTTCCTCCAGTTGAGGAGGTGTTGTTGCCTCTGACTTGCTCACAAGGGATAAAGTGTGTGATTTCATGTTTTTCATGCTTTTAAAATTCCTGTAAAGCTGCTTTGTGACAACATCTTTGTAAAAAGTGATATACAAATAAACTTGACTTGACTGAGTAAACAGCCTGTACATCATAGCAACCTCTCAGTAACCCCCTAACAACCACTGAGTAAACACCCTGTACACCATGGCGACCTCTCAGCAACCCCCTAACAACCAATCAGTAAACTCACTGTACACCATGGCGACCTCTCAGCAACCCCCTAACAACCACTAAGTAAACACCCTGTACACCCCAATGACCTCTCTACAACCCCCTAACAACCACTGAGTAAACACCCTGTACACCATGGCAACCTCTCAGCAACCCCATAACAGCCAATCACTAAACACCCTGTTCACCACAATGACCTCTCTACAACCCCCTAACAACCAATCAGTAAACTCACTGTACACCACAACGACCTCTCTACAACCCCTAACAACGAGTCAGTAAACTCACTGTACACCATGGCAACCTCTGTGTAACCCCCTAACAACCAATCAGTAAACTCACTGTACACCATGGCAACCTCTGTGTAACCCCCTAACAACCAATCAGTAAAGTCACTGTACACCATGGCAACCTCTGTGTAACCCCCTAACAACCAATCAATAAAGTCACTGTACACCATGGCAACCTCTGTGTAACCCCCTAACAACCAATCAGTAAACTCACTGTACACCATGGCAACCTCTGTGTAACCCCCTAACAACCAATCAGTAAAGTCACTGTACACCATGGCAACCTCTGTGTAACCCCCTAACAACCAATCAGTAAAGTCACTGTACACCATGGCAACCTCTCTGTAACCCCCTAACAACCAATCAGTAAACTCACTGTACACCATGGCAACCTCTCTGTAACCCCCTAACAACCAATCAGTAAGCAGGGTACACCTCTAGCAGTGGTGTGAAATGCAGTAGTGAGTGACTGGCAGTCAGTGGTCAGTAGTGATCGTCCAGTAGGAGTGTCCGTGTGTAACGGGGGTGATCTCTCTGTTTCTGTAGTTGATTTCTTTCGGACTCAGTAACGAGATGATGGTGACGTTCACAGAGGAGAACCTCGTTTCCTTCAGACATCTTTTCCTCAAAGACTACCAGGACCGGGACAGCGTTCACGCCGTCTACACCCGGAGTCAAGTCTACGACCACATCAACCACGTCATCATGAGGGTATCAGAGACGACACACCTGACACCTGACACCTGACACCTGACACCTGGCCTGATTCTGTACATGAGGCTCATATCTGAAAGTCCTTTAATGCTGCTGAGAAAAGTTAGACTGAATCTCGGAGTTGATTCTGAATGTTGATCTGAGGAGCAGCTCCTTCAGAACTCTACTACTAGTAGTGACTCGGAGCTCCAGCTCTCAGTGCTGAGGCTGCTGCTGCAGTTCCTCAGGGCTCCACTCGAGGGCGCTATGCTGTTTTGTGGAAAGTGAAGCTGTTTGGCTTCTTCTAGTCTGAGGAGCCCAAAAGTCACATTAGCAGCTTGTGAGACATTTTATTCTTTAAACACCTCAAACACCCTTTTCACTCTATGTTCACTCTGTTTCACTCTATGTTCACTCTGTTTCACTGTGTTCACTCTGTTTCACTCTATGTTCACTCTGTTTCACTGTGTTCACTCTGTTTCACTCTATGTTCACTCTGTTTCATTATGTGTTCACTCTACTTTACTCTGTTCACTTTCTGTTCATTCAATGTTAACTCTATGTTTCACTCTACGTACACTCTACATTCATTTTCGTTCACGCTGTTTACACTCTATTTTCGAGTCATGTTTATTTGTGTAGAGCTTTTCACTCTATATTTACTCTAGGTTCACTATGTGTACTGAATCTACTGAACGTACTGAATGTACAGTGTACAGTGTGTACTGAGTGTACTGAATGTACTGAGTGTACTGAATGTACTGAGAGTACAGTGTGTACTAATTGTACTGAGTGTACTGAATATACTGAGAGTACTGAGTGTACTGAGTGTACAGTGTGTACTGAGTGTACTGAATGTACTGAGAATACTGAGTGTACCTAGAGTACATTGTGTACTAAGTGTACTGAGAGTACTGAGTGTACTGAATGTACTGAGAGTACTGAGTGTACTGAGTGTACTAAATGTACTGGGAGTACTGAGTGTACAGTTTGTACTGAGTGTACTGAGTGTACTGAATGTACTGAGTGTACTGAGTGTACTGATTGTACAGTGTATACGGAGTGTACAGTGTGTACTGAGTGTACTGATGGTACTGAGTGTACAGTGTGTACTGAGTGTACTGAGTGTACTGAATGTACTGAGTGTACTGAGTGTACAGTGTGTACTGATTGTACAGTGTATACGGTGTGTACAGTGTGTACAGTGTATACTGATTGTACTGAGTGTACAGTGTGTACTGAGTGTACTGAATGTACTGAATGTACTGAGTGTACAGTGTGTACTGAGTGTACTGAGTGTATAGTGTTTACAGTGTGTACTGAGTGTATAGTGTTTACAGTGTGTATTGAGTGTACTGAGTGTATAGTGTTTACAGTGTGTATTGAGTGTACTGAGTGTATAGTGTTTACAGTGTGTACTGAGTGTACTGAGTGTATAGTGTTTACAGTGTGTACTGAGTGTATAGTGTTTACAGTGTGTATTGAGTGTACTGAGTGTATAGTGTTTACAGTGTGTACTGAGTGTATAGTGTTTACAGTGTGTACTGAGTGTACAGTGTGTACTGAGTGTACTGAGTGTATAGTGTTTACAGTGTGTACTGAGTGTATTGAGTGTATAGTGTTTACAGTGTGTACTGAGTGTATTGAGTGTATAGTGTTTACAGTGTGTACTGAGTGTACTGAGTGTATAGTGTTTACAGTGTGTACTGAGTGTACAGTGTGTACTGAGTGTACTGAGTGTATAGTGTTTACAGTGTGTACTGAGTGTACTGAGTGTATAGTGTTTACAGTGTGTACTGAGTGTACTGAGTGTATAGTGTTTACAGTGTGTACTGAGTGTACTGAGTGTATAGGACCTGTTAATATTCAGTACTACTGGTTTGTCTCTCTTTGTTTTGGTGGTCAGTATCTGACCCTGCAGAACGTGACGGTGGGGAATCACGCATTTGAGAGGGTCCACGGTGCCACCACCCCCCTCTCCCTCTGCCAGCTGTACTATCGCCATAGCAACATCTCCCCTGGCATTGAGACCTTCGATATCGACCCTCATGTGGAGAAAGGTATTTTATCTCCAGCAGCATATCAACACTAACACAATCCAACATTAACATCAACACTAACACAATCCTACCTTAACATCAACACTAACACAATCCAACATTAACATCAACACTAACACAATCCTACCTTAACATCAACACTAACACAATCCAACGCTAACATCAACACTAACACAATCCAACGCTAACATCAACACTAACACAATCCTACCTTAACATCAACACTAACACAATCCTACCTTAACATCAACACTAACACAATCCTACCTTTAACATCAACACTAACACAATCCAGCATTAACATCAAAACTAACACAATCCAACCTTAACATCAACACTAACACAATCCAACGCTAACATCAACACTAACACAATCCAACATTAACATCAACACTAACACAATCCTACCTTAACATCAACACTAACACAATCCTACCTTAACATCAACACTAACACAATCCAACGCTAACATCAACACTAGCACAATCCAACGCTAACATCAACACTAACACAATCCTACCTTAACATCAACACTAACACAATCCTACCTTAACATCAACACTAACACAATCCTACCTTTAACATCAACACTAACACAATCCTACCTTTAACATCAACACTAACACAATCCAACCTTAACATCAACACTAACACAATCCAACGCTAACATCAACACTAACACAATCCAACATTAACATCAACACTAACACAATCCTACCTTAACATCAACACTAACACAATCCTACCTTAACATCAACACTAACACAATCCAACGCTAACATCAACACTAACACAATCCAACATTAACATCAACACTAACACAATCCTACCTTAACATCAACACTAACACAATCCTACCTTTAACATCAACACTAACACAATCCAACGCTAACATCAACACTAACACAATCCAACGCTAAGATCAACACTAACACAATCCTACCTTAACATCAACACTAACACAATCCTACCTTAACATCAACACTAACACAATCCTACCTTTAACATCAACACTAACACAATCCTACCTTAACATCAACACTAACACAATCCAATGTTAACATCAACACTAACACAATACAACCTTAACATCAACACTAACACAATCCAACGCTAACATCAACACTAACACAATCCAACATTAACATTAACACTAACACAATCCTACCTTAACATCAACACTAACACAATCCTACCTTAACATCAACACTAACACAATCCAATGTTAACATCAACACTAACACAATCCAACATTAACATCAACACTAACACAATCCTACCTTAACATCAACACTAAC
>JAJQXZ010000077.1:30000-34610 GCA_021613375.1 Megaleporinus macrocephalus
CATACATATACGTACACACACACACATGCATATACTTACACACACACACATACATATACGTACACACACACATACATATACGTACACACACACATGCATATACGTACACACACACACATGCATATACGTACACACACACATGCATATATGTACACACACACATGCATATATGTACACACACACATACATATACGTACACACACATATAAGTACACACACATGCATATACGTACAGACACACGCATGCATATAGGTACACACACATGCATATACGTACACACACATGCATATACGTACACACACACACACACACATGCATATACGTACACACACACATACATATACATACACACACATAAATATACGTATACACAATCACACACACACACATATATACGTACACACATATACACACACACACATGCATATACGTACACACACATACATATACGTACACACACACATACATATACGTACACACACACATACATATACGTACACACACATACATATATGTACACACACACACATGCATATATGTACACACACGCATATACGTACACACACACATGCATATACGTACACACACACACATACATATACATACACTCACACATACATATACGTACACACACACACATACATATACATACACACACACACATGCATATACGTACACACACACACATGCATATACGTACACACACACATACATATACGTACACACACACACATGCATATACTTACACACACACACATACATATACGTACACACACACATACATATACGTACACACACATACATATATGTACACACACACATGCATATACGTACACACACACATGTATATACGTACACACACATACATATACGTACACACACATACATATACGTACACACACACACATGCATATACTTACACACACACATACATATACGTACACACACACACATGCATATACGTACACACACATATACATATACGTACACACACACACATACATATACGTACACACACACACATACATATACATACACACACACATGCATATACGTACACACACACATACATATACGTACACACACACATACATATACGTACACACACATACATATACGTACACACACACATGCATATACGTACACACACACATACATATACATACACACACATAAATATACGTATACACAATCACACACACACATATATACGTACACACATATACACACACACACATGCATATACGTCCACACACATACATATACGTACACACACACATACATATACATACACACACACATACATATACGTACACACACATACATATACGTACACACACACACATGCATATATGTACACACACGCATATACGTACACACACACATGCATATACGTACACACACACACATACATATACATACACACACACATACATATACGTACACACACACACATACATATACGTACACACACACACATGCATATACGTACACACACACACATGCATATACGTACACACACACATACATATACGTACACACACACACATGCATATACTTACACACACACACATACATATACGTACACACACACATACATATACGTACACACACATACATATACGTACACACACACATGCATATACGTACACACACACATGTATATACGTACACACACATACATATACGTACACACACACACATGCATATACTTACACACACACATACATATACGTACACACACACACATGCATATACGTACACACACATATACATATACGTACACACACACACATACATATACGTACACACACACACATACATATACATACACACACACATGCATATACGTACACACACACATACATATACGTACACACACACATACATATACGTACACACACATACATATACGTACACACACACATGCATATACGTACACACACACATGTATATACGTACACACACATACATATACGTACACACACATACATATACGTACACACACACACATGCATATACTTACACACACACATACATATACGTACACACACACACATACATATACGTACACACACACATACATATACGTACACACACACACATACATATACGTACACACACACACATACATATACATACACACACACATGCATATACGTACACACACACATACATATACGTACACACACACATACATATACATATACACACACACACACATATATGTACACACACGCATATACGTACACACACACATACATATACATACACACACACACATGCATATACATACACACACACATGCATATACGTACACACACACACATGCATATACGTACACACACACATACATATACGTACACACACATACATATACGTACGCACACACACATGCATATACTTACACACACACATACATATACGTACACACACACATACATATACGTACACACACACATACATATACTTATACACACACACATACATATACGTACACACACATACATATACGTATACACACACACACATACATATACGTATACACACACACACGCATATATGTACACACACGCATATACGTACACACACATACATATACGTACACACACACATACATATACGTACACACACATACATATACGTACACACACACATACATATACGTACACACACACATACATATACGTACACACACACACATACATATACGTACACACACACATACATATACATACACACACACATGCATATACATACACACACACATGCATATACGTACACACACACACATGCATATACGTACACACACACATACATATACGTACACACACATACATATACGTACACACACACACATGCATATACTTACACACACACATACATATACGTACACACACACATACATATACGTACACACACACACATACATATACGTACACACACACATACATATACGTACACACACACACATACATATACGTACACACACACATACATATACATACACACACACATATAAATACTTACACACACACACATACATATAATAAAACTGTTCTTGGTTTCAGGCTCTTGGCTGTGAAGATCTTTCTGAAGGTGAAGGCCATCAACCTGCAGACGGTGCGGCACAACGAGCTGCCCGACTGTTACAACTTCAGCATCACGGTGGGTGAATATTACTGATATCTGATTATCATTACTAATATCAGATTATCATTACTGAAATCTAAATATCATTAATAATATCTGATTATTATTACTAATATCAGATTATCATTACTGAAATCTAAATATCATTGATAATATCTGATTATTATTACTAATATCAGATTATCATTACTGAAATCTAAATATCATTAATAATATCTGATTATTATTACTAATATCAGATTATCACTGCTGAAATCTAAATATCATTAATAATATCTGATTATCATTACTAATATCTAATTATCATTATTAATATCTGATTATCATTACTAATATCTAATTATCATTATTAATATCTGATTATCATTACTAATATCAAAATATCATTAATAATATCTGATTATCATTACTAATATCTGATTATCATTATTAATATCTGATTATCATTGCTAATATCAAAATATCATTTTTAATATCTGATTATCATTACTAATATCTGATTATCATTACTAATATCAAAATATAATTATAAATATCTGATTATCATTACTAATATCTAAATATAATTAATAATATCTGATTATCATTACTAATATTTAACTATCATTACTAATATCTGATTATCGTTATTAATATCTGATTATCATTACTAATATCAAAATATCATTATTAATATCTGATTATCATTACTAATATCTAAATATCATTATTAATATCTGATTATCATTACTAATATCTGATTATCATTACTAATACCTGAATATCATTAGTAATATCTATATATCATTACTAATATTTAACTATCATTACTAATATCAGATTATATTACTAATATCTGATTATCATTAGTAATATCTAATTATCATTACTAATATCTAATTATCATTAGTAATATCTAATTATCATTACTAATATCAAAATATCATTATTAATATCTAATTATCATTACTAATATCAGATTATCATTACTAATATCTGATTATATTACAAATATCTGATTATCATTACTAATATTTAACTATCATTACTAATATCTAATTATACTTACTAAATATTTTTATACATTAATTCTTCAAACACACAATCATACACACTTATATACACACAATCATACAGACTTTTACACACACAATCATACATACTTATACACACACAATCATACACACTTATACACACACAATCATAGACTTTTACACACACAATCATACACACTTATACACACACAATCATACACACTTATACACACACAATCATACACACTTATACACACACAATCATACACACTTATACACACAATCATACACACTTATACACACACAATCATACACACTTATACACACACAATCATACACACATATACACACACAATCATACACACTTTTACACACACAATCATACACACTTATACACACACAATCATACACACTTATACACACACAATCAATCATACACACCT
>JAJQXZ010000078.1:0-34168 GCA_021613375.1 Megaleporinus macrocephalus
CACACAAACTACCCAACACACAAACTACTCAACACACACTACAACAACACACAAACCCTACCAACACACAAACTACACACCCTACCCAACACACAAACTACACCAACTACACACCTATCCAACACACAAACTACACAACATACACACCCTACACAACACACAAACTACACAACATACACACCCTACACGACATACACACCCTACACAACACACAAACCCTACACAACACACACTACACAACACACACTACACAACATACACACACTACACAACACACAAACTACACAACACACAAACTACACAACATACACACCCTACACAACACACACTACACAACACACAAACCCTACCCAACACACAAACTACACACCCTACCCAACACACAAACTACACAACATACACACCCTACCCAACACACAAACTACACAACATACACACCCTACACAACACACAAACTACACAACACACAAACACTACACAACACACACACCCTACACAACACACAAACTACACAACATACACACCCTACACAACACACACACTACACAACACACAAACCCTACACAACACACAAACCCTACACAACACACACACCCTACACAACACCCTACACAACACACAAACCCTACACAACACACACCCTACACAACACACCCTACACAACACACAAACCCTACACAACACACCCTACACAACACACAAACTACACAACACACACACCCTACACAACACACAAACTACACAACACACACACCCTACACAACACCCTACACAACACACAAACCCTACACAACACACACTACACAACACACACACCCTACACAACACACACTACACAACACACACACCCTACACAACACCCTACACAACACACACTACACAACACACACCCTACACAACACACACACCCTACACAACACACACACCCTACACAACACACAATCTACACAACACACACACCCTACACAACACACAATCTACACAACATACACACCCTACCCAACACACAAACTACACAACATACACACCCTACCCAACACACAAACACACCCTACCCAACACACAAACTACACAACATACACACCCTACCCAACACACAAACTACACAACATACACACCCTACCCAACACACAATCTACACAACATACACACCCTACCCAACACACAAACTACACAACATACACACCCTACCCAACACACAAACTACACAACATACACACCCTACCCAACACACAATCTACACAACATACACACCCTACCCAACACACAATCTACACAACACACACCCTACACAACACACACACCCTACACAACACACAATCTACACAACACACACCCTACACAACACACAATCTACACAACACACAATCTACACAACATACACACCCTACCCAACACACAAACTACACAACATACACACCCTACCCAACACACAAACTACACAACATACACACCCTACCCAACACACAAACACAACATACACACCCTACCCAACACAAAAACAACACAACATACACACCCTACCCAACACACAAACTACACAACATACACACCCTACACAACATACACACCCTACACAACATACACACCCTACACAACACACAAACCCTACACAACACACACTACACAACACACAAACCCTACACAACACACACTACACAACACACAAACCCTACACAACACACACTACACAACATACACACCCTACACAACACACACTACACAACACACAAACCCTACCCAACACACAAACTACACAACATACACACCCTACCCAACACACAAACTACACAACATACACACCCTACCCAACACACAAACTACACAACATACACACCCTACCCAACACACAAACTACACAACATACACACCCTACACAACACACAATCTACACAACACACACCCTACACAACACACAATCTACACAACACACACCCTACACAACACACAATCTACACAACACACACACCCTACACAACACACAATCTACACAACATACACACCCTACACAACACACAATCTACACAACATACACACCCTACCCAACACACAAACTACACAACATACACACCCTACCCAACACACAAACTACACAACATACACACCCTACACAACACATAAACTACACAACATACACACCCTACAAAACATACACACCCTACACAACACACAAACTACACAACACACAAACCCTACACAACACACAAACCCTACACAACACACCCTACACAACACACAAACCCTACACAACACCCTACACAACACACAAACTACACAACATACACACCCTACACAACACACACTACACAACACACAAACCCTACACAACACACACTACACAACACACAAACCCTACACAACACACAAACCCTACACAACACACACACCCTACACAACACACAACCTACACAACACACAACCTACACAACACACACTACACAACACACAAACCCTACACAACACACCCTACACAACCCCTACACAACACACCCTACACAACACACAAACTACACAACACACAAACCCTACACAACACACAAACTACACAACACACACACCCTACACAACACACAAACCCTACACAACACCCTACACAACACACACTACACAACACACACACCCTACACAACACACACTACACAACACACAAACCCTACACAACACCCTACACAACACACAAACCCTACACAACACCCTACACAACACACAAACCCTACACAACACCCTACACAACACACACTACACAACACACACACCCTACACAACACACAAACTACACAACACACACCCTACACAACACACACACCCTACACAACACACACACCCTACACAACACACAATCTACACAACACACACACCCTACACAACACACAATCTACACAACACACACACCCTACACAACACACAATCTACACAACACACACACCCTACACAACACACAATCTACACAACACACACACCCTACACAACATACACACCCTACCCAACACACAAACTACACAACATACACACCCTACCCAACACACAAACACACCCTACCCAACACACAAACTACACAACATACACACCCTACCCAACACACAAACTACACAACATACACACCCTACCCAACACACAATCTACACAACATACACACCCTACACAACACACAAACTACACAACACACAAACCCTACACAACACACACTACACAACATACACACCCTACACAACACACAAACTACACAACATACACACCCTACACAACACACACTACACAACACACAAACCCTACACAACACACACTACACAACATACACACCCTACACAACACACAAACCACACAACATACACACCCTACACAACACACACTACACAACACACAAACCCTACACAACACACAAACTACACAACATACACACCCTACCCAACACACAAACTACACAACATACACACCCTACCCAACACACAAACTACACAACATACACACCCTACCCAACACACAATCTACACAACATACACACCCTACCCAACACACAAACTACACAACATACACACCCTACACAACACACAAACTACACAACATACACACCCTACATAACATACACACCCTACACAACACACAAACTACACAACACACAAACCCTACACAACACACACTACACAACATACACACCCTACACAACACACAAACTACACAACATACACATCCTACACAACACACCCTACACAACACACAAACCCTACACAACACACAAACCCTACACAACACACAAACCCTACACAACACACACTACACAACACAAACCCTACACAACACACACTACACAACACACACACCCTACACAACACACAATCTACACAACACACAATCTACACAACATACACACCCTACACAACATACACACCCTACACAACACACGCTACACAACATACACACCCTAAACAACACAACACACACAAACTACACAACATACACACCCTAAACAACACACACCAACTACACAACATACACACCCTACACAACATACACACCCTACACAACATACACACCCTACACAACACACAAACTACACAACACACACACCCTACACAACACACAAACTACACAACACACACACCCTACACAACACACAAACTACACAACACACAAACTACACAACATACACACTACATAATAGACACAAGCTGACACACACGCACGCTCACACGCACACAGCTATGAGAGTAGCAGCAGTGCTTTTAAGGTGGAATTACAGAAATTCACACTCACACTAAAACACAACTTATAACAGCAGTCACAATGCTTTTAAGGTGGAACTACAGAAATTCACAGTACTCACACACTCACACTAAAACACAACTATAACAGCAGTTACAATGCTTTTAAGGTGGAACTACAGAAATTCACAGTACTCACACACTCACACTAAAACACAACTATAACAGCAGTCACAATGCTTTTAAGGTGGAACTACAGAAATTCACAGTAATGACATACTCACACTAAAACACAACTATAACAGCAGTCACAATGCTTTTAAGGTGGAACTACAGAAATTCACAGTACTCACACTAAAACACAACTATAACAGCAGTCACAATGCTTTTAAGGTGGAACTACAGAAATTCACAGTACTCACACTAAAACACAACTATAACAGCAGTCACAATGCTTTTAAGGTGGAATTACAGAAATTCACAGTACTCACACCTTCAAACTACAACACAACTATAACAGCACCTACAATGCTTTTAAGGTGGAACTACAATATGAATTTAAGGTGGAGTTATAGGAATTTAAGGTAGATTTATGTGAAATTAAGGTGGAGTTATGGGAATTTAAGGTGGAAATGTAGAAATTTAAGGTGGAGTTATAGGAATTGAAAGTGGAGTTACAGGGTACAAAAACACCTTCTTCAAACAAAGACACACACACAGAACTATCAGCGGGCGATTTCAAGCCAACTTCGAAGTTCGTTCATGAAGTTCCCCTCTCTAGTTTCTTATACAATCAGTCTGTGACAGAATAAACCATAACTCTGCTTAATTTGCATGTCTTGACATTTTACACATAGCTCTCTTAAAGTTGCACTTTTAATATGCTAATTGTGGCTGTGGCACATACTTGGTGAGGAGTGAGCTCCACTCCAGTGGTCTCATCTACCAGCTGGAAGGTCATAGCAAAGTTCTGGTGACTGTCTGCTATGAAGGAGGCCTTGGCCTTGTTAGGATACTCCACCCTAACAACAAAAATCAATAAATCAAAATATAAATAAGAAAATCTCTTCCATAAATTGATTTAAACTAGATTTGCCCAAGTGCAGTTCCCCACCTAGTGGTTTTGGTGCCGATGCTTTGGTCCTTGTCCACCACAGACAGGTCCATGTTGTTGATGGCCACCTTAGTGGACACTTTCACCTTCAGCTGAAAAAAATGGAGAAAGAAGGATTTGAAATATGATATTAATGTAACATCATGTAAAAGCCATGTGCAGAACACTTCAAACGATTAAAGAAAAGGGCTTTGTGTAACGCTCTGAAAGATGTGAAAGCCTTTTGTTCAGGGACGTTCTACAGAAAGATTAGAGTCTGACCTCTGAGGAAAAAAAAAGTCTTTATGGGGAAAGGCGCCCTTCACTTGACCTTACAATTGGACAGTACACCAATTAAATAATTGCTCTTTCAAAGCTAAGCTAATGTGACTAAATTGGAGAATGATTCACCTGCTGTTTGAACAATTAAGAGGAGAACTGGGAGCAACTCCCTGACCTTTCGCAAAACCAAACTTTGAAGCGGCTTGTGTGATTATTCAGAGCCGTGTAGTTGCATCAAAACGTTGAATGCAGAATACAAGAGTACACAGGCAGGTTATTGTGATTTCTTATTTTAAAAAAAACTCACCTCAATATGGTTGGCGACCAATCTGCTGTCCCCAGTTACAGCTATGGAAAACTGATAGTAACCGCTGGCTGGCTGGCTGGCCATGAAGTTCAACTCAAAAATCCCACTAAATGTCAAGAAATCATTTTAGCACATAGTAATAGGTAAACAAGAAAACATACAAAATTCACACTCCTTTTTTATTTTTAAGTTTAGTTTTCCTACTCAGTTCCATCCAGGTCATACGAAATTGACAAAAAATATCAGGATATTTTCTGGATTTTTTTTGTCGATAACGATAATAAATGATATTTTGCATTATTTAAAAACGTGTTTGTGAAAGTCTTTTACTAGCTTGCACTTCTTAATGGATTTTAATATCCATCCATCCATCATCATCCGTTTTATCCCACTATTCAGGGGCATGGGAAGCAGGGAAGCCTTAACGTACCCCCGACTAGCAGGGCTGGAGCCAAGCCCAGCATCATCGGGCGAAGGCGCTTTTTAGTGAATGACTCCACTGAAGTTTGCAGAGTATGTGTTTTGCCAGACACCTTAACTGGTATAGGTTTGTCTTGGACAGCGAGCTCCTGAAGCTCCTCATATTCCTCATACTCTGTGTGATGGTTTGTTGGGAGATGATGAAACAGGTTAGCTGTTGAGGGATCTTTAACGGCTCCATTCTTACAAAGTCTGCAAACTGCCGTCTTCTGTGCAACCTCAGTCTTTTCAGATCTAAGTTAAGATCTGAGTTAAAATGATCTTCGCCTAGGAGTTAAATCTAAGGCTGTAGTGTTAACGCATTCTTAGCTTTAGGTGTGCTGTTTAGGCAGCTACACTAGCTTTAACCTATGCTAGCACACAGCATGGACACCCACAGCAGCCTATATTAAAGTGTGTGGAGTCAAGACGCTTTGATTGTTGTTTTTTCCTCAGTCACTAGCATACTCGATAACGACAGCTCGTGTATCGTTGACACGACAATTAAGATATTATTGCAAATATACATACATATATATATATATATATATATATATATATATATATATATATATATATATATATATATATATATATATATACACACACATATACATATATCGCACACCCCCTCGTTCCATCCTATATTTCAGTACCCTTAGGCACAAGGTAGCTACCAACCACAAAAGAAGAGAACTAAGAATTGCAACAGGTAACATAAAATTCAACACTATCAGTGCATTTATACAGAGCCATAAAGCAAAACACTGAGCTAAAGTGTACATACTCTCTCAGAGTGAATGGAGTCTTGCTGAGAATGATGTTTTTGGAGGCAACAGAGCTCGCCGATTCCACCAGAACATCGGCTGAGCTTATCGGCTGGCAGAGAACATCAGTCACCTGGAGCTGTGACGTGCAAACACACACACAATTATGGAATCATGCAAAATACGTGGGAATGTAAAATCACTTCAGGTAAACACTGCAATAAAGACTTTCACACTGAATGCTGTACAATTACTACAGCAATAATAGCAAATACAACCAATAACTTCTATTCATATTATAACGCTTAAATATTACACACAATTAGTAACAAACATCTGACATTTATTAAATTATCACAGCCACTTCAATATATCCTCTAGCCCATATACTGGACAATCATGTTACCAGGCCTGAGTGCAGCCAGATACTAGCAATAGTCAACAAGTAACCTGACGATACTTCAAAGGCAACAACTGTCTGATCTACAGCAGTTTAATTTTAAACATATCAATAGTCCACATTTTAACAGGAAAATAACAGAATTCTAAAAGAGAAATTTTTTAAACAAAATTTCTACTTTACACTGTCTCAGACAAAAGCTCCAATCACAAGCTAATATGTCAGCCCCAAGCTAGCATGCTAGTCACAATGCAATATTACTAGACTTGATTAACATTTCGCTAAGCATCATTCACTGTAAGTAGTGGGTCAGACGCAGATTACCGGCATGATCACACTAATAACAGATAAATCACATAAAAAAAGAAATATGAACCAACAAGGCATTTGATTTGGAAAAAAATGAACGGAGCAATTAGGAAAGTAATGTTAAAGTAGTTCAGCAAGTAATAACATTCTCTTCTCCTCATGTCTAACTGCAGAGTGTTCAATGTGTACCTGCAGGAGAGGCTGGCTGTGCGACACAGTTGCGGGGCCCACAGCACTGACAAAGACCAGCTTGTGGAAGCGGTTGTTGGAGAGGGCGGCAGCAGCACTGGCCACACTGAAGGCTTCAGAAAGAGAGTCCCACGACTTCTTACTGAAGATAGAGTTCACCAGCTGGATCACCTGATCCTGTGAAAGCAATGTAAGATACTGTTTCTCTCCAGAGTGCAAATTCACAAAGTTATGAAAGATAACTAGGATTGAATTGTCAGGCCTTAATAATTAAAACTCTGACATCATAGGACTTATAAAACATAACTTTGTCTTTGCTAATAAGTTTGTTATTACTGATGAAAACTGTCAAAGCACTTTGAGCTGCCATTGATATGGAAAATGCTCTATAAATAGTGATTATTATTATTATAATTATTATTATTAATGACATGATAGTGGTGACTAAACCGTGTTAATTCTGTTTGAATAGATTTTCAGTTTTAGTAGTATTTCAATCATGTCTGTACTTATCACCTTGACAAACCAAACATTATCAAACTTCTTGTAAACCGTGTATGTAAACAATATATTCTAACACTTTCTCTTCTGCTGGCTTGCTCTCAGTCCCCCTTTCTAACCTACAGGGGTATAGGAACCATGCTTTTTCTAGGCCAGCTCTATTTCTTCTTTTGAATCTCAACTCAAAACTTCTCTCTTCTCTTGTGTATACAGCTAATTCTTACCTTGATGGTTACCAGTTATCTTTTTTCTTGCCCACCGCCCCCCCCCCCCCCCATGTTGTTTGTCTTTATCTTTTGTTTTATCTTTTTGTTGACTATCTTTTGAAATTTAAGTATTTTTGCGTTCTTAAAAAGCGCTATAGAAGTTGATTGTATTATTATTATTATTATTATTATTATCATCCAGATTTTACATCATATAGCACATAGCTCAGCTAGAACTACAACCAATTCTGATGCGGAAAAATTCATTATGCCTGTAATATTAAAAACAGTGAATACATGAAAAAAAAAAAAGAGATGTGTGCAGTCTTACTTCTTTCAGCGGAGGCTCCACGTCCACGTGATCAGAAAGAGCATAAGCTGCAGACACAAAGAGTGCAGTTGTCTCTAGACCTTCCTCAAACTGCAAATACACACCACCCAGATCATCCAGGCGAGCAGCCAGGTCCTGTGTTTAAAACATGAAGCAACAGGTATTAAGTTCAAGACGCCACATTTAAAACTATGATGCAGCTCCACCTACAGGCTGATTAAATGTTCTCACCTCAATTTCCTCCCGGATCTCTCCAAGTTCAGCCTGCTGAGAGAGGCGGGAGGCAGTCTGCAGAGCCAACGTAATTCTGTATACAGACAAAGAGGAAACGTAGATTTTAAAGAGGGAGTCCTGTTTTCTGGAGCTAATGACTGTATGAGCTGCTTCTGTATCATGTGGTTGATTATTAGGGCTTTCCCGTACATACGAAAAACTATTCTGAATTAAAATATGCTAATAATAGACGACCGTTGGCAGTAGGTAAGTTCCATTTAAGTATGTTTATTCAGGACACGTTCTTTTTTTTGTTTTTTTTTGTTACATTTCATATTGTTTATTTAGAGGTGGCCCTAATCGAGAGAAGAATCTAGCATAGTGATGTGGGCAGAGATTTTATTGGCCTTAACATCATGGATAACATTAAAACTTAAGGAACATAAACCAGACCTACTTTTTTACTGTTCTACTCTGGTGTTTGAAAGAAGGATTAAACTTCAAATGGATGCAGCTTAGGCAAAACATCATCTCATGGTTTGTTTTTTTTAATTGTTATTTTTTTATTTGCATTACGTAGTCATGTATTCGAAACAAATTCACAGCAACTTAATGTTTTATGAGGTCTCGACAGTGCAAACTTAGGACGAACGAGGAGCTGGACTGACATTAAAGTTGAATTCTGATCTGGGTGTTCAGAGTCACACTGTATCAAATACGTATCGAATTTTAATAATCACATATGAAAGTAGATGTTGGCCACTTTTACCTATTTTTTATTCTTAAATTGGAGCCAAGTTGGCTACACATTACTAACAACCACAAAAGTCAGTGACCGAAATCTTTTTCTGTAAATACACCCCCAAAACTTCCTTCAACCATGTCTTCATTTAGGTCGCTGTTGACGCAATTAGGAGTGCCATATTCCATACTGTGAACTATAAAAAATTAACCACAAAATTTTTAAACTAAAGAGATTTTGTCTGATTAACATCTGGAGAATGTGGGAAACTGTCAACTTGAATTTTATGCTAAAAAAAATCATTTACACTGAAAAACATTTTCACTAAAAAAAAATCCCTAACAGCAGACATGCCCTGCCGGAATAAGCCTTCAAGGCTGATGCTCCAGGTAAAGAAAGGTTTACTCACGCCAGAACATTTTCCTCCTTGAAGATTCGTGCTTTTAGGGCACTGACCACCTCCTGGGAGGCCAGAGGGAGACCAAGAGAGCTAAGCGCACTCACGGCCTGATGGATCTGTGAAACTGTAGAGTCCTCACTTACAACAGCATGGAGCGAATCCCGAGTCTCGTTTGACACAGGAATCTGAGGAGAATCATGAAATTATAAACTGAACAACTAGGCATTCATCAAATAGCTCACATACTAAACTAAAATAGTCTGCATTTATACCTCACAAAATAAGATCGCTTGGCTCGCCTCTGCTGCGTAAAAGAGAGATTCAATACTGGAGGGGTCCAGGTTTGCCTTAATGAAACTGCATGCCTCCTGAGAAACAACAAGGCAAAATGCATTAACTACACAGTATAAATCCAGACATAGGCTGTGAACACTAAAGATGGGGTTGAGTGATATCTTAGCACTACAAAATGTGTTTATCCTCACGTTTGAATCAGCAACAGACACTCCCAACTTGCTCAGGCCAACAATGGAAAAATATGCTGACTTTAAGTCTGTGAACGGCTGACTTAAAACAGCCTGAAGTCTGTCTATGTCTGAGGCTGCCAGGTGATGAGATGGGGTCAGTGCTTGGGCTCCCAGAGCCAGCACAAAGACCAGCAAGCTGACTGAACCTGCCAAGACACAACATATAAACATATTAATGTTATCAAATGTTATAAATAACATACTAATGTTACATGTTAATGCTATTAATATTATTTAATGTGATTAATAAACATACTTGTGCTCCACAACATGAATACGGCCCAGAAATTTGCCTGACAATTTTTATACATTTAATTTTTGTGGTTTTATGACAATTGTGGGGCAAAAAAAAAAAAAAACAAAAAAAAAACAACATCTTTACCACCTCACTTGCATTGGTCACAGAAAGTGCCAGCAAACCTGCCATCTGAAACTCTACATATTACTAATACAGCAATTATTTCCATCTTGAAAAACCTGATTAAAAACACTCTCAAACTTATCTAGTGCATGCTCTACTTTTATCCAAAGTAATCAATAACAGAAGCACCACAAGTTTTTCCCTGGAATAAGGGTTTTTAATCACATGTAATGCATTCTTTGCACATACAATAACACAATGTAATATGCTAAACTGAAGTCTCATGAGTGGACATTTCAGTCATGCCATCTTACATTACAGCCGTGAGCTAACAACAGACTTGTCATCCCTTGGATAATGTTGACAGCCACATCATCAATCTGGATTGGTTTATAAATTTCATGCACAGTGTGCTCTGTTCATGCTCTAGACCTTCATCAATGGCCACACGGCACTGTAGGCTGGATAAAATAGGTCCCACTCATTTAGTCTTATCATTTTGCCAAGACATTCTCATCAAAAGATCACATCTGGCCCTGCAAGACTATTCGAGTTGGGTAGTTGGAAGATACTAAACTAAATAAGAGGGTATATGTAAATGTATATCACAAAAAAAAAATAAAAATAAAAACGTCTTGCTTTTGCAGCTTAGGTTCCATGATGTAGCCTGGGGTATGAACAGTAAGTTTTGAAACTGTAGCAATGTTTATGTACTACATCAGTAGCAGTATTACGTACTGCTATTTAAAAAAAAAACAAAAACAAAAGTAAAGAACATCAGTCTTCTGAGATATAGACAAAATTAACTGAAGCATGTACAAGCCGCACTGTATTTTAGAAGCGCCTTATCTAAAATCTTATATCTTAAAGAAAATACTATAAATGTGTTTTACACTCAACAGAAAATAATACGGTTTATTAAAGGTAAGCGGTTGCGCTGTTCCATTAAGGCCCTTTCAATTTACCGGCCTGACGAAGTTCAAGTCACTTTACTATTCGCCAGCTTCTTGTATGATTTTCCCCGGTCCACCTTAAATGGTGCAGAATGTAGCTGCTGTACTATTTACTGCAACGTACCTGCTGCACCATTTAAGGTGGAAAGAGACAATTCTAACAATAAACTGGTGAATAGGAAACTGACTTAAGCTGGACTACCGTTCAGCAAATGAATGACAGCGAGTCTTCAGCAGCACACAGCTAACCAACTCACTGTCGACTTCAGACTTTAGACTTTACATATTAACATATTGTCCTGTATTAAGCACAAGTGCACATTAAAAGAAGAAAAAAAACCTCGGAGGTTGTGAATTTCAAACCGCATCTCTCAAACACACGCGTTACAGCAGTGTACTGTTAGCCTCTTAGCACTGTACAAACACAAAACAACTGATAGCTCCCATTTAAATACAGATACAAAATAAAATTAAACGCTTCATTCAAAATCATCCCATACATCTTCAACTCAAGCGTAATTATACACAAAACGCTCGAAAAATGAATTAAAATCTCAGACAGATGACTTACAAAGCAGCGCCATGTCGCCGAGTGCAGCGTCACCACAAGAGAAAGGGGTGAAAGCGTTCCGACGAGCTACGGGGTGAGCAATAAATCCAGTGTTTCAGCTAAAATTATGTTAACATGCAAACTGCATTTACAGTCACATTAGAGTACACAATACTTTAATTGATATAACATACTTATGGTCGCAATGTTTTAAAGGAACCATTTACCATCCTTTTATTAAACACCACTAAAACGGACACCCCTATTTTGACTGAGAATGGTATGAACCAAACGCTCCTTTGGAAATGAAATAGAAGAAACTGTATTTATCGATTACGAATGGAAATTAGAAATTACTGCAGGGCGTGTAAGGATTTTTTAAAAATATTATTACATGCAATGATTTTGAATGAATTTGTGGCTTATTGACAAATCTCGTACATTTTTATTAAAAGGGCGGGAGGCGTTATTTGGGCATTGTGTCTATTTCTCATTGGCTGTTCTCCTCCCGCTCTGTCCAATCACAACGAACAGGAACAGGACGCGTTCACTTTACCTGCGAGGGGAACCTGAGCGTTATTGTAGAATGAATGACGGTCTGATGTGCAGTTCGAGTTTTAAACACTTTGTCTACTCACTATCCACTGTATTAGACACTTTCATCTGTGGTCATCTAGGGCACTGCTGGCTGGATAGATTTGGTTAGTTAACTATTCTCAGTCCAGTTGTGAAACTAAGATGTTCAAAAACTCCAGCACGACTGCTGTGTCTGATCCACACAAACCAGCACAAGGCAACCACATCAGTGTCACGGCAGTGCTGAGAATGATTGACCACCTAAATAATACCTGCTCTGTGGTGGTCCTGTGGGGTTCCTGACCACAGAAAAGCAAGGCAAATGGGGACTAACAAAGTATGCAGAGAAACAGATGGAATACAGTATGTAAGAGTAGAAGTACAAAGTGGTCCTATATGATAAAATGGACAATAAGTGTAGATACAATATAGGTATGCCCGTGTACTGTTTTTTAATACATCTGATCCAGGCAACCAATGACTTGGGAGGAAGTTGATTAGCTAGATCTCAGGGCCAGGGCTGGAGACTACTGGGTCAGGGGCAATAGCTTGTACCCCTGATAGCAAGAAATTGCCCTCATTATTCTGGCATACTATGTGCTTTCAGCTGTTTACTTAACAATTACATAATAATTATCCCCTTTGGTAAGGTTTGAACACCACACAGAACATAATTAAAATAAAATTACTTTCTGTATTTTATTTTTTTATACAACATTACATACAACAATCAGCAGTTAATCTATTTAGACAATTAAAGCAAAGCATGGCTTACACGACATTGCAAAGAAGCAACAGTGAGCACCATGTATAAAAATATATAGTTACAAAACTCTGGACAATCACAATTACCCATCTTATGAAGTCCGTAGATGAACGTCTATCTATTGTATTGAGGTTCCTTCCTATCTGCTGACTCCTGCAGATTAAGCTGCTCCTACATTACCATTATAGAGAAGAGGTTAAAGAACCCTGAATCTTAATTGTATTTCTACAGAACTGGTCAAGTGTTGAGGAATGTGGTGCCAAATTAAAGGCATGGGTGCATATTTTTCTTTATATTTGACAATATTTTTTTTATAAAGTTCAATAAGTTACAGATACACTGACTCAAACAGAATGTGGTAAAGTTACGGAACCACAACCTGAGACGAATGACTGTTAGCACCAACACTGATTGACCATGACTGCTGGTCATAAGGACATGACATTTCTGTTATCTACAACACGGTTTTACAACCATCCTTTCTATCACACATTATTAACAAAACAGTTTTTACACCTTAATTTGAAACGCAGGACTCCGCCACAAGAACACAGAAGGTACAGGCAAACGGCAAGTCTTCTCAGCAGAGAGTGAGCTGCGGGTTGAGTGCGGCCTCAAGAGAGGATAAGCGCTCGGCTGTGTGTGTTAGTCTACAGGGAGCGGAGAAAGCGTCGGGCCTTCTCAGTCATGATCAGCTGATCTTTCGTCCGACCACACGCCACAGTTTCCCACGCTGGCGTCATCTAGTGGGTAAACCAAATAGAGATTATAATCAGACATCATTAAAAAAAAATAAAATAATAACAAATAAATAAATAAATAAATAAATAAATAGGTTTGATAGGCAGGTGTTTACAAAACAATGGATTCAAAGCTAGTGTGTGGCCTGTGGCCTAATACAAGTTTTAACAACATCTGAAGTTACAGTCTTCCCTCGAGTGAAGGGCTTTATCACTGGTGGTTTTTTCATCCTCCAGGGTTTTTTGTAAACTTTGTGGGGGAAAGAAAGTAAATGAAAGGGGTTTTTTAATAAACAATGATGTATTAAAGCCACACATTTCTGTTTCATCTACTCTTTTTGCTTGGCACACAGCACCATGTGTTAACACAACAATGAATTCCCCTGACCCTACACTCCCCACAAATGTCCAGCTTGTGTAACACAGTAATAACTCCCTCATCAGTTGGCACCGGTGGCCAGTGACTGGAAACAGCAGAGCCTACAGATGGTCCAATCATGTAGCAAAGCTTTTTAAAAGGTTTCTTTCATCCTTCTGAAAAGCTTATTTTTTGGGGGTTCACAGATGCAAGGTGGATGTTGGAGAGTTCAACAATAAGACCTGTCATCAGGCAAGTCATTGCTTGTGTTGTTGAAGTGTGTACAACACGACAATAAAAAGATGATCAGTGGCTGGAAAGATAATTCTACTTTATCTTTTCTCTTTACCTGTCCTATGCAGTCCTTATTGGTGGTAGCCAAGTTTCTTTGCATATCTGTAGCAAACAATTCAAATTCTTTTTTCCAAGATCTGTAAATATTAGAGATGGACTGATCAGCGTTTTTGAGGCAGATTCCGATCACCGATCACCTTTCAGCACGATCAGCTGATAACTGATACCTATAAAGGGCGGGGTATACGCCACGGCAGGGCTACATGTAGTTATTAGCGCAAGCAAGTCATAAAACATGGTTGAAACTGGTTTATTATCATTTTTAATGAGCTCATATGAAACAGCATAATATTTTTAACAAAATTATCAGTAAATAAACAAAGTAAATCAAACTAATATCCCCAAATACTGCAATCATTACATTTAGACCCTTAATTTAAAACTAAAAAAGATAATTAAATAAATTCAGTAAGAACTGCAGTCATTAAACACAGACTCTGTTATTTTAAACTAAATCTGTAATCATTAAATGTAGAATATTGAATTGTTGCTACTGTTCTGTTTGTACTGGTCAGATCTGGTCTGTAGGTGTTCTGGGTTATTAGTTTTGTGTTAGCTGTGTGTGCTAGCTCTACTGTTTACTGATACTCACTGTACTCAGCTGTGTGCAGTGCTGTATCAGATTAGTAGTAGCACAGATTTTACTAATTTAAAAACGTCCTGGATGAGTCTGCGTCACATGCGGTAAACACTGCCAGACGGACGACATGTTTTCAGCGCTTCCTTTTTCGTGAGGGCGCTGCTTCAGTCAGTCTGTGGAAAATGAAAGAGTGTGTATTTCCACCTAGTGGTTCAGATAGGAACTGCTGGGAGGGGGTTCTTCTCTTCCTGGATGAAACACTAGCTAGAAATACAGAAATTAGGCTCATTTGTTTAACACCATCGATTGGCTCTCAGGATCAGCTAAATTGGAGAAATATCGGCCGATCACTGATCACATATTTTGATTACAAATTGGCAGATACCGATACATAGCCGATTGATCCTTCCATCTCTAATAAATACGCATAACATTTATAAATGTTGAAATATAAACCCAGCTATATGTAATAATACTGTAATATGTAATAACACTATGCTTACTATATTACCTATTATATATTTTTCTCCTGTAGTAACTGTAACGATCCATGCACAAAACCCATACATTGACTTTTTCTGATTTGGCGAACAGCATATTTTGTCTGTTCTAAGACTTTGTGTCAACCAGCGATTTCCACCATCCCCTTTTGGGACAGACCAGAGACAAGAAGTCTTCTCACACACTCACACCACCCCCTCTCATCTGCCTAAAAATCAGATAAGACAGAGCTAAAACTATTTATGACCCCTCTACCCCCACACATCCTGCTGACACCAGTCTAGCAGAGACCAGACTTTATAAGCCAAATTAACTTTTCATAGAAATGTTCCTCTATTTGTGGCAGTGAAATATGTAAAGTTATGTGTCCACCTTATGTCTACACTGTGTCTTTTAATTTCCTTCTCTCTCTCCAAGACCTTTGATTTTCCAAGCAAAGTTCTCTGAGTTTGATCCAAGCTAAATTCTTTGATTTATGCTAAATGAACCTTTAAAGAATGTTTTCATAACCTCATATTCAAGTTTGATTGTGGTTATAAGTGGTAGAATTTAGCGGTGTGTTAAAAGTTTTGTAAGTTTATTTAGTAAACTTAAAGATCTACTTAAATCCTTACGTTTACCAAAGCCTTTACAGCAGCTCAGATGAACGCAGGACACTTGAATTTAATTGGAGATTTATGCTTATTTTCATTTTAATCTACTCTTTTGTTTTCTTTTCTTAATTCTGTTTGAATTGGCATTCTCCTCTGGTATGTAAGATTCAAAGTTCAAAAGATGCCTGCTTTGCCCTCAGCCAATCAGGATAGTGTGATGTGATGCGCCCGGCTTGGCGCGAATGACTGTATGTGTTAAACACGAGTGACGCATATGCATGAGAGGGGGGCCTCCACGTCACCCCTCCCCCTTCAGGAACCCTATAAACGAGAGAAACTTCTCTTCGTTCTCTCTCTTCTCTTTGACTCTGGACAAAGACGGCAAGCTGTTGGAACTCCAAGGAGTTCCAGGGCGTCGGCCCTTAGAGGCAGACTTCTCTCTTCATCCGGGGCTTTTCAGCCGCGGAACTGCGGAAGCAACCAAGCTAAACCAAGCCGCTCGCGAGAGAGCCGACAGAGGTTGAACTGAGGTCAACCCGCAACAGCTCCACAAGACGGTAGTTTCACGGAGAATGAAGATCAGCCGAGACGGTCTACACAGCCCCGTCACTCAAGTTCAGTTAAGTTTCGTTTGGTGAATGGTTCACCGTGTGAGTCGTGCTTCATTCATCTAACCGAGGCGCACGAAGCAACCAAACCGCACATGCGCAGTAGAGATCTGCACGGCGCGCCGTCACCGAGGCAACCAGTGCGTCGCCCTGCAGCCCAAGTGCGCGAACCACGTGACTCGCGAAGCAACCAAACCGCCCATGCGCAGTAGAGGTTCACCCGGCCCGCCGTCACCGAGGCAACCAGCGCGTCGCCCTGCAGCCCAAGTGCGCGAACCACGTGACTCGCGAAGCAACCAAACCGCCCATGCGCAGTAGAGGTTCACCCGGCCCGCCGTCACCGAGGCAACCAGCGCGTCGCCCTGCAGCCCAAGTGCGCGAACCACGTGACTCGCGAAGCAACCAAACCGCCCATGCGCAGTAGTATTTTTCTGTAATAAATGATGAAATGGCCATATCTGAAGGTGACTGGTCTCCTGAACATCGATTGAGCCTGGTTCAGTATTTATGTTCAGCATTTAAATTGTGAAATCCAGGACCTGCTGTATGACTTACAGGAGCAGGTGGGATCAATCTGGAGGTGGACTGCACCTGTTTGGTGGTTATTCCACTTTCGCTAGGACTAAGGATAAAACCCTGATCCAGAACATTCTCCTCTTTCTTCACCATAATAGAAGAGTTGAGAGAGCGTGACAGCAAACGGTCCACCTGTTGGATAAAAAGTAAATGTTAAAGGCTGTGCAGACAGGTTAAGTTTACATAGGGACGTGCAGTAACACAGTTTTACTACAGCATATACATAATATTTAAGATTTCATGAGATTAGAAATATTAATATAAATTGCACAGGAGTGGCTACCTGAGCAGAAATCATTTCAAAATAATGTAATTTTATTATTTTGTTCATCCCAACCAGCCATCTTACCTGAATGCACTGCAGGCAATAAATGTGTATTTTCTCTGCTGTTTCAACATTTGGAGTCATATATCTTTGAGGCAGCACTAGGGGTGGGCGATATGGCCCTACAATAATATCACAATATGTCATGGTATTTTTGTGATAACGATACTCTTGTCGATATGACTAAACATTGAATTAAAAAAAATATATATTTCAAGAATTCACTACTGCAACAAAATGAAAATCAAATTTTATTATTGCATACAATATGATATGGTTTTTACAATATGATTTTTTAATATGATATATTAAAAAAATACAAGAATTTCAATCAGATTGTAACAAAAGTCAATTATACAGAACGTCACGATACTAAATAATGCACTCCAAATATATAGGACTGAAGTAAAGTGAATGATAGTGGACAGATAAAATCTGTCTCTAGTAGATATATAATGGGAAATGAAAAAAGTGTGAATTTTTTTTTGGCTAAAAACAGTAAAAGTAGTACCCTGATGTGATAATTAGGGATGGGTGATATGGCACCATATTCAAAAATGTTGGCGATATTATTGTGTACGATACAATATGGCACACCCCTAGGTAGCACTATACATATCGGCTTGATTTGAACCTGAGAGAATAACCTTAACCGCTTCTGCAAATGCCTCTACACTAAAGATGGATTAATAGAAACTAGGCTTATTTCTACATCTGATTTTGTAGCAGGTAAAAGGTGCTGGTGTAAAAGAAAATAGTAGACACTGAAAAAGTTGGTGGATTAGGTTAGCGTAGTGCACATACAACTAAATTGTAAAGCATTTCCTAAATGTGCTGTGGTTAGGCTGGGATTTGTTACGTTACATTTCCCCACCTCCCCATGAACAGCACTTTACACTCTCTTCATGGTGGAAGACTAGAGCCAAATCTTTGTATTGCTATGCTTTCATACCTTCCTGCTGGGTTTGGCAACGGGTTTTGGTGGCTGGCGTCGAGCTGGGCCAGGGTCGTTACAGTCCAGCACATCCAAGGCCAGGGATTTGCGGACTTTCTTCAGAGGAGGCTGATGCTGGAATAAAGAAAAAGCAAAAACGGAAATTTAACCCAAAGCTTTTAAACTAAAACTAAGCTAAAAATATAATGTGACACTGGGAGCTGGTTTACCAGACACGAAACATGAAAGAAAAATCTTGAATTTAACTATAATATCAATGGTGGTTGCCCTTGGTATCCAGACCAATATATCCAGATAAAAAAAAAACATCAAAACACATTTTGGATAAAAGTAAAATTGTGTAAACGTGACTATCAAAGGCAATCTGCCCTCCACTCACTATTTGTTTTTGTCTCTGCTCAGGTGGGCTCTCGTCCTTCACAATGAGCTCAATCCCAGCCTCACTTTGCAAGACCTCCTTTAGGTCCTCCTCCAAGTTAGGTGTTGGAGGCTGCAGGACAAAAACATATGTATACACATGTCAGCTTTAACATGGGTATACAACTTTCAGCATAAACATCTGTTCTGGTTCAGCGCAATGTTGTTTCCTCACCAGAGGTTGTATGGGTCCATACTTCTCCAGGGCATTTTTAAAGGGGGTAGGTGTGCGGGGCGTGTTGTCCAGATCAGCCTTGTGGTTTGGCGTGATAAATCTAAATGGGAAACGTATTAATGTAAAGAAGTTTATTCATATCAAAATCAATTTTATTAAAGAAAAAGAATACTATATTAAACTAAACATACATTGAGTTTTCTCTCTGAGTGAGGGGAGTTTTGTCACGGTGTAGTGGTGTGGTGACGATGGCCTTTTGGCTACACACAGGAGTAGATGTGAGAGAGGGATTCTCCAAGTCCAGTGTGTCTTGCTTGGTCCATAAGTTGAGAAACTGGGAAGATAGAAACAATTTTTTCTTAGTGACTTTCATGGTACATTTCAAGACTGTCCAATATGAGCAAAGTAGCATAGCCATTTCTTTAGCTTGCAAAGTGCTGATACTCTTGCTGATAGCTGTGCAAGCACATTTTATATGCAGCTACCTTAACCGTGTTTTGATAAATATTTTAAAAATCACTAATTTAGTGTTTTGATGCAAAAATAGTGCATTGGGAGAAATTTACTGACTATCCAAAAACGTCCAGTGTGATGTCTTACTACAATATTGGTCAATTACAAAAATTATTACTTTGGGGCCTTTTTGCCTGCAGGCACGTTGTTGAATGAAATTAAATCTGTATAAATATGTGTGTATAAACACATAAACCTTTGAAAAGCTTAGCTCTATAATTAGACCCTCTGTAGAGTCCACGGTATCCCATCACTAGCCACCAGTGCCAACTGATGAGAGGATTGCCACTGTGTTTTATGAGCTGGAAACTTGTGTGGGGAGTGTAGGATCATGGGAGATCATTGTTGGAGAGAGAATACGCAAGCTCAGTATAAAATGATATGGAATGTTTTCGTCAGACTCAGTCAGCGCGGACTACGCACAGCGCTCCCTAGCATACACCTGGCCAACCTCTGCTCACTAGGCAACAAAATGGACGAACTTTCACTTCTGAACCGAACCAACAAGGACTTCTCTCTCTCCGCGGCGCTGTGCTTCACTGAGACCTGGCTCACCGAGGCCGTCCCGGACAGCGCGCTCCAGCTCGCCGGCTTTCATCTCCACAGAGCGGACCGCATGGCGGAGACCTCGGGGAAGCTCAGAGGCGGCGGGATCTGTTTCTACATCAACCGCGGCTGGTGTACAGTCGTCACTGTGTTCATGAAAACATGCAGCCCTGATCTGGAGTCTGTGTTTATAAACTGTAAACCGTTCTACTGCCCGCGGGAGTTCTCCTCCACGGTGCTCGTCGGAGTTTATATTCCACCAAGCGCGAGCGTGAACGAGGCACTGCGCGCCCTCGCAAACCAGATCTCCAGCGCGGAGCATAAACACACAGAGTCTGTTTTCATCATTCTTGGGGACTTCAACAGAGCGAAACTCACCAGTGAGCTGCCCAAATATAGACAGCATGTTACCTGCTCCACCAGGAAGAGTAATGTTCTAGATCATTGCTACACTGTATTAAAGGGTGCATATAGCTCTGTTCCCCGAGCTGCTCTGGGCCTATCTGACCACTCTATGGTCCATCTTCTCCCAACCTACAGACAAAAGCTCAAGTGGGCCAAGCGTGAGGTCAGTACTGTGAAGAAGTGGACCAGTGAGACTAAAGAGAGGCTTCAGGACTGTATGGAGTTAACAGACTGGTGTGTGTTTGAGGACTCTACTAGCGGGCTGGATGAATATACTGATACAGTGACGTCCTACATCAGCTTCTGTGAGAACATCTGTGTTCCTACCAGGACTCGCATTAGATATAATAATGACAAGCCCTGGTTTAACGCCAAACTGAAGCACCTGCGGCAGTCCAAGGAGAACGCATTTAGTAGTGGGGGACCAGACGCTTTACAACAAGGCTAGGAACACACTGAACAGAGAGATCAGAGCTGCAAAGAAGAGCTACTCCACCAAGCTGAGCAGACTGATGTCCACAAACGAGCCTTCAGCCGTCTGGAAATGCCTACACAACCTCTCAGGCTACAAACGACCCCCCCCACCAGACAATGGGGGGTCGTCAGTTGGCTGACGACCTAAACAACTTCTACTGTAGGTTTGAAAAGCCCAGCTCCACTGAACAATACAACACCACTTCACACCCTACTGACTCTCAGCCACCCATTCAGCCTGCCCTGAAGATCTGTGAAGCAGACGTGCACCGACTCTTCAAAAAACAAAGAGTGAGGAAGGCACCAGGCCCAGACGGAGTGTCACCCTCCTGCCTGAGGAACTGTGCAGACCAGCTTGCTCCTGTCTTCACCAAGATCTTCAATAAATCACTGGAGTGTGTCGTACCAGCGTGCTTCAAGCGCTCCACAATAATTCCCTTCCCCAAAAAGCCAACCATCTCAGGACTGAATGACTACAGACCTGTCGCACTGACTTCTGTGGTCATGAAATCCTTTGAGAAGCTGGTTCTCACCCACCTGAAGGAGATCACCAACCCCCAACTAGACCCCCTACAGTTCGCGTATCGGGCCAACAGGTCTGTGGACGATGCAGTGAACATGGGACTTCACCACATCCTCCAACACCTCGACTGTCCAAGTACATATGCAAGAGTTCTGTTCTTGGACTTCAGCTCTGCCTTCAACACCATCATCCCCGGACATCTACACCAAACTGACCCACCTCAGTGTGCCAGCCTCCACCTGCCAGTTGATCACAAACTTCCTCACTGGCAGAGAGCAGCAGGTGAGGCTGGGAACGATCACCTCAGGAACCAGGACCATCAGCACAGGTGCTCCACAAGGCTGTGTTCTCTCTCCGCTGCTCTTCTCACTCTACACAAATGAGTGTACCTCCACAGACCCCTCAGTCAAAATCCTGAAGTTTGCAGATGATTTGACAGTCATTGGTCTCATCCAGGACAGTGACGAGTCTGCCTACAGACGGGTTGTGGAGCATGTGGTCCTCTGGAACAGCCACAACAACCTGGAGCTGAACACAGCCAAGACAGTGGAGATGAGAGTGGACTTCAGGAGAAGCCCTCCAACCCTTCCAGCACTCACCATCCTCAACAGTACTGTAACGGCTGTGGACTCCTACAAGTTCCTGGGTACAATAATCTCCAGGGACTTGAAATGGGACTACAACATCAGCACCATCATCAAGAGAGCTCAGCAGAGGCTGTACTTCCTGCGTCAGCTGAGGAAGTTCAACCTGCCCAAGGAGCTGATGGTGCAGTTCTACACCGCCACCATCGAATCTGTCCTCACCGCATCCATCACAGTGTGGGGCAGCTCAGCCACCAAACACCTCACCCACAGACTGCAGCGCATCATCAGGTCTGCAGAGAGAACCATCGGGGTGAAGTTACCCTCCCTACCGGACCTGCACCTGGCCAGAACCAGGAAGCGGGCAGAGAACATCGTCCGTGATCCGTCACACCCTGGACATCACCTGTTCCAGTATCTTCCCTCAGGTCGGCGTTTCAGTCAGTTGAGGATCAAGACCTCCAGACTTCAGAGAAGCTTCTTCCCACACGCCATCACATTCATGAACAGCTGAACATCACACACTACATTCTGAATACAGTCTACTACATACATCCATATCCAGATGTTCTCTCACTCTTCTTCTTGTTCTGCACTTTTTATTTATCTGATAGTCTCAGAACACTCTGTACCATCGTCTCAACCAGTGACTCTTCTGTTCTTCATATTTATATCTATTTAATTCAGTCTGCACTGTTCTTTACTGCTGCACTTAGCACTTACTTTTAATATACAACTCTAACATGTTAAGTTTACAGGTGTGTCTGTGCGTGTATGTCACTGTGTGTGTGTGTGTGTGTGTGTGTGTGTGTGTGTAGATTGGATGTGCTACTTCTGTAATGTCAGTTATCGTGCACTGTGAGCTTCTGTAACCAAACACAAATTCCTTGTATGTGTGAGCATACTTGGCAAATAAAGTCCGATTCTGATTCTCTTTAATTTTCTGAATAATCTAAACAAAATAATATTATATACAGCCTTACAAAAGGATTAGTCTGAACTCAATATCGTTGAGATCAATCCGTTATAACGCAGGGTTTAATTTGGGCCACGTTCATGGCAGGAAAGTTTGCGAACACATGGCTTGAGCAGAGAATATAGGAAATACAGGAGCTGGGTATATGTAGATCATTACCTGTGAGGGAGAGAAGGGGAGGATCTTAACAGGAGTGCTTTTGGGCGTCATAGAGTCATTGGGGTCCGGGGACAGGGCAATGCGGCGGCGGGTTCGGTGATTAAGTATGGAGGGAGGCGTAGCCCCGCCAGGGGAGATTGGGATTAGCTCCCCTTTGCTGCCTTTACTGAGCTCCTGTAGAGCACTGCCCTCCAGCCGAAACTGCAAAACCTCTGGACTCTGACTTTCTTCTGGCAGGTCAAAATGAGTCAGATTACACCAACCCTCTAAATCCTGTAGGGAGAGACATAGAGATTATTTCACACCCAAAACCATATCAGGGGTCTTCAAATCCAGAAATAATGCAAAACTGCATAATTAAGAAACTTAGACATTAGCAGTCATTCAGAGTGCACCACTTTATAGAAACTTTGTTGCGGAGGCAGGAACCAGACAACAGAGTTTAATGCCTTGAAAAAGCTCCCTCACGGAAAGTTAGTGCACAAAATGGTTATGATTAAGCCTGATGTCTGAGACATTATTCATTTGAGAAGGTTTAGGTCTAAAACACGTTTTTTAACTCCACCTGAGTGGGCCAGGGGAATACATGCAAGTTCTGAGGCAAAACACTCAGAAAAGTATATGTATTTTCAGATTTACTGCTCTCTCTTACCCCACAACAACATTACATATAGTAGCAGTTAAAGAAAATATTGAATATCGGGATATTATGTTTGGTGATACTGTATCGATACACAGATTCTGACAGACAGTGAATCATTGTGTGTTGTGTTTAAACCTCTGATCACTAGATGGCAGTGTTGTAATTCATTTTCAGCTCCACTCCAACATTAACAAGCAGCACAAGGGTGCAATACTATTGTAAGCATTGATAAATCTGTTTATGCAGTGGTGTGTTTTAATAGTAGGATTTAAAAATTACAATACATCACTTTGCTAATATATTGTGATATGTTGAATCGTAACCGCTGTATCACAATACGTATTGTATCGCCAAGTTCTTGCCAATACACAGCCCTAACATATAGACCTCCAGAGCAATCAATCAACAAACCATCAGTAGTGTTCCAGACGTTTCTCCCTTCTTCACTTGATGTCAAGTGAATAAACTACAACAGTAAATAAAATGGCTATATTTGCGCTGTGAAGATCAAGATCAGCCAAGATTTTCTACAGTGAACCATTTCACATCAAACCAGGCTATTTACCAACCATTCTTAAGATGATATTTCTTTTTTATACCACACTAATGCAGTTTTCACAAAGATTCTGTCATTCAGAAATGTTTTCCTAACTTCTGTGTAGGGGTGTGGGATATATATCATCAGCAATAATATCTTAATTGCTGTGTTAACGATGCTGACGATATAGAGTACACTACTGACTAGGGCTGTGTATTGGCAAGAACCTGGCGATACAATACGTATTGTGATACAGCACTCACTATTCACTATATCACGATATACTGTGATATTGCAAGCAAAGTGATATATTGTAATTTTTAAATCCTACTATTAAAACACACCACTGCATAAACAGATTTATCCATGCTTACAATAGTATTGCGCCCTTGTGCTGCTTGTTAATGTTGGAGTGGAGCTGAAAATGAATTACAATGCTGCCATCTAGTGGTCAGTGATTCACTGTCTGCCAGAAATCTGTGTATTGATACTGTGTTTTTAAGAATCGATACAGTATCACGAAACATATCCCGATATTCAATATTTTCTTACACCCCTACTACTGACTGGAAAAAACAACAACAACAATCAAACGCTTCAACACGCGTTTTAGTACAGGCTGCTGCGAGTGTGTATTGACAGTGCCCATACTGTGTGCTAGGATAGGCCAAACCTAGCACAGCTGCCTAAACAACACACCTAAAGCTGAAAATGACTGAACACACTGCGCCAGGGGAAGACAGTCAGCCTTGCAGCCCTAGGTGAGGATCATCATCTCTCTCATGAAGGTAGTCTGGATTTGAAAAGATTGATGTTGAAGTTTGCAGGCTTTGTGAAAAAGCAGCCGTTAAAGATCGCTCGACAGCTAACCAGTTTCATCATCTCTGAACAAAAACAAACACAGAGTACGAGGACTATGAAAAGCTTCGGGAGCCCGCTGTCCAAGACAAACCTAAACCAGCTAAGATGTCGGGCAAAACACAATCTTAGTCATTCACTAAAAACGTGCCCGATGACACACTGAAATAAATTAGTGAAGCTCAAATAATTAGAGAAGTCGAAATAACAAATAAATGATCTAGAGATAAAGTAACCTCTAACAGATGTGTTTTCTGACATTCTATGTAATATCATCTATAAAAAAAAATGGACATAAGTATAGACCACACACAGGCTTAAGTATGGTTACCACTACTGTTTGCTATGCAACGTGCATGTGTTTCTTCCCCCAGATAATAGTACATCATACAGTATTAGATATCACATAAGGAAGTCTATTTAAGCATACACAACAACTCATCAACCATTATTCATCTACTTGCATAACAAACAGCACAGACTTGACCACATTTAAGGACTTTATTAACTAATGTGTATCTGATTCATGAAAGTTTTGTTAGCCTACCAGGGACATATCATTTACTAGCAGCTCAGCGTAATTCATGCAGATGTGGCAGGAAGAAGATAAAAGCACTGGGTTCAGTGACTTCTGAGCAAATGTCTGTGCTCAACGGCAGAGTATGAGGTCAAGCTAAAACTTACATGCAATGCTACCAGGTGAGCGTTTATTTGTGTTTGATTATAGGTCAAATAAAAAAAATGATGGATCACAAAACTGTTTGTAAAATGTGTGCGCTCTCTTTAAATGAGCAGATTAAAACCCCTTATTATAAAATACAAAACTACTTGCTTTCAGCTTTTTACCTCTATCACCTATCATCTATTACCTCTATAGGGAGACCCTCACTGGCTCCATTGTAGCAGAACGCCTCCTACAGAGAATACAGATCAGTACACAGCACACGCATTACACATATTTAGAACATAGAAATACAAAGAATGAGAGAGAACATTGAAGAGCCAGTAAACACTGTACATGCATATAGTACGAAGCACTGTATTGGCTAGTATGTTATTATGGCTATTACCTCACTGCCTGCCAATCCACTTCTGGTATAATACAGGTCTATTGTTTACTACTATTATGCTAGTACAACGTTGTCTGTCTGTCTGTCTGTCCGTCTGTCTGTATCATACCTGTTGATCAATGTGCTGAACTACAACATTGTCTAGCTCAGGCTGGTGAATGATATGGAGAGTCGTATCCACTCCATTATAATAACCAGTCTCAACCTTGCGCTTAATTGTGGAGTTCCAATGATTTTTCACTGCGTTATCCGTTCTGAAAGAAAATATAGAAACATTTGTGGAAATACATCAGCAATTACTCAGAAATACCTCTCTAGTTAAACAAACAAACTTTTAGGAGAAATGACCATCCTGACTATTCTAAATCAAATTCTACATAATTAGAAAATCTGAGTTTGAAGTGTAGGGTGCCAAACAAAGCTTGGTTCATAGACTACATTTGGGGCAAGATTGCTCTCGCACTAATTCTTTAAAAACAAGAGATGCAAATAAACACATTTTGAGTGGTTTGATGTGAAATGGATACTTGTAGATAGACTTACTGTCTCAGATTTCTTTATAACAGAGGTGATATGAACCAAGGTAAGCAAAGACTACAGAGTTCACTTTTATTTATTAATCAAAAACGACCACTGGACCTACATGCGACACTGATTACGGGAAAATGGTGCACATTTGAAATAAAACGTCTTCCTTTGGCACCACTTTGTCTTAAAACTCTGTAGAGTTACATGAAAAATGTTTTATGTGTAAATCATAAAACTGTTTCCAACATCACTTGTCATTTTCATACTCAAAACTTTCATAAGGGATTTTGTAAGCTATTAGAAGAAATCAACGTTTCAGATGTCTGGTTCCCACCACCACCACTGCGAAAAATTCTGACTCAGTATGCTGTTTTGAAATCATTTAAGAAAACAAAACATTTTAAATCTCCTTTTCAAAAATAAGACAAACAATAAAAAGTTCATTTTAAATAAACAAACATTAATTTGTACTCACCTTCCAGGGAGCAACTTGGCGATCTCGGCCCAGCGGTTGCCGAGCACACAGTGGGCCTTATAGATGATCAGGTCCTCCTCTGCAGTCCAGGAGGATTTCTTTACATCCGGGTTCAGGTGGTTATGCCAGCGCTCACGACACTGTTTCCCTAGACGCCCCTTCAAGTGCTTAGCCACCATGGCCCACTGCTTATTGCCATACCTGTTAACCAGCTCTATTACCTGCACCATTAACAATATTAATGTTAGCAAAAGCTATGAGGTGAACACTACATTAGCCTTTTCCTTATTGAGATACACAGACATGCTGTCTAAAGTTGGACAAGACAATTCAGCAATATTTCCATGCAGGGAACCAGTTTTTATAGTCTCTGGTAGCAGGCAGGCTGTTGGAGGGGTCATAAAAAAAAATAAATAAATAAATAATAACAACAAAAAAAACCAAACGTCACTATTGTTTGGGTTATGTTTATTAGTTTAATAGGGATTTCCTGCTTTAATAAAGACAAAATATATACACATTTTGCTTCATGATGAATGAAGACTGAGGATTATAAAAAATAAAAATAAAAAATCACTATAGCATATCATAGCTGTCTGAAACAAAACCATGTGTGGTCGTTTTAAATTTTGACACAGCAGACAAAAATACCAGCTGCCTACGTTCTGCTATAATTTCATGGTGAAGAGACCAAGAGAAATGATCTGAAATGGGATAAAAAAATCTCATTTTAATAACTTATAATAACATTTTTTTGAAAAAACACCATTTTGACGATATCCTTGTTGCGTATATATTTCCTAATTTTCATAATCCCAATACAGCAGCTGCCCATTATATTGTCTGAAAAATTAAACGCCAAATAGACCAATAAGAAACAGTCTAAAATTATGTCTAATAAAATCGTTATGATAACAAAGTTAAGAACACTGGTCCTCTATTAGCCTGTTTTGAGGTTTCACCTTAACTATCTTTATGAAAACATCCAAACTGGGTTTTAGGAAGAAACAACCCACTTACACTTACACCCATGAAGACTCAGACATTCACAAGGTGCAAACAATACTGCCAACATGAATCTGTAATAGTTTTCCTCAAAACCATTCCTGAGAACAAATTTAAGAATAATCTACAGACACAAGAACGATAAAATGCTTGTTTATATTGTGCAAGGGGCAACTGGTATGTTTTAAAGCTTGTCTTTTTTTAATAGCTACTGCTCCATTTGTAGGACACCAACAAAATTAAAACATCCTAATAAACATCTTATCTTACCTTTTCATCTTCCTCTTTAGTCCAAGGTCCCTTGACTAGGTCTGGATCCAAAACTTTGTACCAGCGGTGCTGACACTGATGCTCTAATCGATTCTAATGAACAGTAGGCATGTATTAATACACTGACACAGAGCACATTCACTACTGTAAAAACCCAACACTCAATCAGGGGGTGTTTAACATTATTCTACTCTAACTTCAGTATGTGCTAATCAATTTAGCTCATCTGCTTCATGAAACACCCCACAGATTTCAGATTTCGTGTAAACAAGACATACCGGCAGAAAACTGGCGATGTATTTCCAGTCGGCTGTTCCAAGACTTTGAACCAGTGATCGCAGGTGATCATCCTGGACAACACCGAAAGGTGAATCTTGTATTAACACTTTCCCAAACACCACCAGAAGAGTAAATAAAACAGTGGATTTTGACTGGTCTGACTATGACTAGCCAGTTCTTGTTGAACAGCAAGACACAAGCTATAAAAAAGTCTGAAAAAATAAAATAAAATAAAATAAATACAACTCAATGCACATGTTTGTAGAAATGTTTTTTTTTTGGTTTGTTTTTTTTTTTTTTTAAATACAGGCACTTAACTGAGCTTGCAAAGCTTTAAGAATCGCCACAGAAAAGTATTGGTGTTGTAACAACTGTGAGTCGCTGGCCGCTAATAAAACTGCTGGTGCTGTGACGGCGAAGTGGCTGGTCCTGCATTCGCAAGAGCCACCACTTCCATCTGTGATGCAGAAATCCAACCCTACTCTAGAATGGGACACTCTGGAAAAGCCATACCTGAGTCTAAACCCACTATGCATTAAAGGCTATGTTCAGGCAAATCGTATTTGTTTCGGAAATCAGATGTTTTGAGATGACTGTGTGCACTCATTTGCAAGTGATCAGATTTGTGTTTCCAGACATGACCATCCTACCTACCTGGGTAATTACAATCGTTACACTAGTGACAGGCTTCAAACGTGGATGCAGAAGAGATGCAATTGAATCATCTTGCCTTCCAAACAATGGCTCTGTCAAGTCACAGTTCAGAACTTTTTGATTCTCTTACTGAATTCCAGCACCTCCATCACTCTGGCTTTGACATAGTCATTGTTTGTTGAGTTGAGTGACACAAAAGATACTTTGAAATCTGATGTGAGCGGCTAGAGCGTCCAGAACGAGACACAGCTCTAAAAATCTGATTAGAATCAAATTTTAAAACCATGTCCACGAGTGGTTTAAATATGTTTTTACTATCCAGACTATAAGAAAACGATCTGGAGATGCCAAAAAATAAAAAATAACATTTGAGTCTGAACATAGCCCAAGTGTTGGCTACAGGAGGTCCCCAGTGGAACTGTATTTTCTAGAGTGATGGATGAATTGGAGCGATCCAGAAACTATCATCATCCAACATCACTACCTCTGAACCCTGACACAACCAAACCCTCACAGAATTGTAGCAATATTATTATTTCTATTTATATATTTACTGTTATTTAAAAATTTCCTGTTAATGTGTATTAGCTACTTCTCAGTTGTTTTAACTTACTAAAAATTATTATATTTAGATTTATTATTTTTGTCACATTAATCTCTGCTCTTGTAAATGCTTGGCTACATTGATAATGAGCGTTGCCCTCAACGTATTGTGTCTACAGACTCAAACTTAACTCACCTCCTCCTGCGTCCACTTCACTTTAACTTTGCCGTAGTCTCTTTGGTCTGCTACATCAGAGTCTGTGTCTTGACAGTCCGCATCCTCCCTGCAAACACAAACAACATACAAACAGGACAGTCTTGTTAACAGAGCAGAGGACATAAAGCCATCACTACCATGTGGTCATCAGCAACGTGTGGGGTTGTACTGACACCATTTGGCTTTGTGGTGCTTCCTGCTAAGTACTAGTAAACCAGCCTGTTAACATAGTTAGAGCAAAGTCAACAACTGTGGACAAGTATGAATAAGGACCAATGACCAATGATGAAAAGATCATATCCTAAAAGGTGATCTTTGTTTACCTTGGTGACCACACCATGGAAGCATTACTTTTATTCTGTATGGTTCTTCAACACAAGCTTAATATTAAGATAAGATATTGTTCATAAAACCTTGTTTATATAGCCAAAAAGACTCTACGCTTCAATATCATAACGATTTGTTAGTATCGCAGCTTCTTTTGTTTGCCAGTAAGTTAGAACAGCTTGCTACCCAGGTTGCTACGGGCTAGCTAACTAGCTGCTAGCTTTGTGAGCAAAATACGATTATAGACAGGTGGTAAATAAGTTGATGAAAATGAATATCAACACTTATTTTGGATGGCTTAAAACACTTTTGTTTGTTGTTCTGTTTGTTAACCACTTCAAGCTAAGTTAGGTCACTTTTCGCCAGCGTCTTGTTCGAACTTTTTCATTCCACCTTAAAATGGTGCTGCAACATTTAAGGTGGAATGGAAAACTTCTAATAGGAAGCCAACCTCCGAGCTAAGCTGGCTATTCTTATTTTATTAGGCGGTTCCCGGTTTAACACGCATACAAACTCTTTTCTCCCTAAAGTCCTCAAGCCAGATATCAGCTTGCTCACTATTTTTTTTTAATTTTGCACCCTATCTGCTTTGAGTTTGAACTCTACATAAATGATAGTAATAATAATAATTATAATAGTGAATGGTCTGCTTACCCGCGCGCCCAAGAAAAAGACATCTCCATGCAGACGGTTTTAACGGTCAAAACGTATCTCTCCCCCGCGATGCCGGGCGTACAGTACATGAATTCGGATGATTTTTTAATAAATGCGTGAAAAGTTGCCTTGGATCTACCCCTAAACGCACAGCAGCTGTGAAAATCTGAAACTGCGCGCTTTTTTCGCAGGGCTTTCCCGGGAGTGACGTCACACGCATGCGCACCACGGCCAACAAGCCAGTGGAGGAGCCAATAATAACAACACTAAAAAAAATAAAGAATAAAAATAGCAAAACATATACAAATGCGTTTAAAGCGTGTTAAGTCTTTTTGCGCGACCCGCTTGTGATTTTGTGAGTTTTAAGTCAGACCACTTCTTTTTGCATCCCACTGAAAACCACATGAGCAGATGAAGGAGGCCTATAAATACAAGCTGAAGCTGATTAAACCCAAGTCTGCTAAATCATGGCGGAAGGACGTGGCAGAGCTGGTAAATCTGGCCCTCGTGCTCGGCTCCAAGAATACTGCCTCCAATCCTCTCTCTCTCTCTTTCACTTTTATAGATGGTGCCAAAAACTATGAGGGCCTTTCTTCTGTGTCAGAGCTGGACAAAGGCTTCCCCACAGACTGCAGCCTGTCTGCTTTGTTCATTGAGGGCGTCCATTTGAAGCCACCCAAAGGCATTGTTGTGGAGTACTCAGAAGGCAATCTCTCCCCAGCAGCTTCTTTTAACCAGTCCTCTGGTGTTTTATCCTCTCTGCTATCTCCAAGCAGCACCCTGACTGCTGGTCTTATTAGTTTGATAGAGGGCAAGTCGTCCACACCTTATGAGAGGGTTACATTCCAAAAACCCAACCCGGTTAGCCCGCTGGACCTGTCCTGCATAAATCTGATCACCTCACACTCATCCTGGGAAGTTTCGCTCATCAGGCCTTTTGCGGAGAGCCCAACGCCATGCTTGGAGTCCAGCAAATTGGAGTCAACGTGGAGCCCCAGTTATCAGTCCAGTCCCCCAACGCTGGCAGAGATCTCCTCACTGATCAGGTAAACTGGCCACCGAGGAGCATCAGAGGACACAGAAGGGGTCTGCTTGCCAGGATTCAAACCTACGCCATGCTGTTTTGGAGCTTACTGAGGAACAGCAGAAGAGTCTGGCCCAAAACCTGGCAATCTAGTGCAACAAAGTGGGGGGCGTAGATAAGGGACAACATAAGAGGTCCCACTGTCTGTTCAACATTTAATGGGGAAACACTGTATTAATTTCTCTTTGCAAGAGCTGTGTGATGACACATTATAAAAAGAGAGAGCAAGTATTGTGGTGTTTTTGGTTTTTTTTTTTGGTATTGTAGTTTTGTACTTGGAAATAAAGTTGTGGTATTTATGCACTGGATGCCTTGTAATTCAAAAAGAGAATACAAAATGCTTTATTCAAAAATAACTGACACATCTACACAAGCTGTAGTGTTAGGATGTGTACATAAATGTAGCCAATTTGCAGGTATAGAAAACTGAGCACATGCTGGCATGCCAAAGGGAAACGTTGTCATTTCTGTTTTTGGTTAATACTGTTTGTAAATTACCTGTAAACAGTTATTCAGTCTAGTTTGATGCA
>JAJQXZ010000079.1:0-33913 GCA_021613375.1 Megaleporinus macrocephalus
TGTACTAAATCAGTGTATTGTGTACTGAAACAGCGTATTGTGTACTGAATCAGTGTATTGTGTACTGAATCAGTGTATTGTGACTGAATCAGTGTATTGTGACTGAATCAGTGTATTGTGTACTGAAACGGTGTATTGTGTACTGAATCCGTTTATTGTATACTGAAAAGGTGAATTGTGTACTGAATCGGTGTATTGTGTACTGAATCAGTGTATTGTAAACTGAAAAGGTGAATTGTGTACTGAATCAGTGTATTGTGTATTGAATCAGCGTATTGTGTACTGAACCAGTGCATTGTGTACTGAATCAGTGTATTGTGTACTGAATCAGTGTATTGTGTACTGAAACGGTGTATTGTGTACTAAATCAGTGTATTGTGTACTGAAACAGCGTATTGTGTACTGAATCAGTGTATTGTGTACTAAATCAGTGTATTGTGACTGAATCAGTGTATTGTGACTGAATCAGTGTATTGTGTACTGAATCAGTGTATTGAGACTGAATCAGTGTATTGTGTGCTGAAACGGTGTATTGTGTACTGAAACGGTGTATTGTGTACTGAATTAGTGTATTGTGTACTGAAACGGTGTATTGTGTACTGAATCGGTGTATTGTGTGCTGAAACGGTGTATTGTATACTGAAAAGGTGCATTGTGTACTGAATTAGTGTATTGTGTACTGAAACGGTGTATTGTGTACTGAATCAGTGTATTGTGTACTGAAACGGTGCATTGTGTACTGAATCAGCGTATTGTGTACTGAATCAGTGTATTGTGTACTGCAACAGTGTATTGTGTACTGAATCAGTGTATTGTGTACTGAATCAGCGTATTGTGCACTAAATCAGTGTATTGTGTACTGAATCAGTGTATTGTGTAATGAATCAGTGTATTGTGTACTGAATCAGTTTATTGTATACTGAAAAGGTGAATTGTGTACTGAATCAGTTTATTGTATACTGAAAAGGTGAATTGTGTACTGAATCGGTGTATTGTGTACTGAATCAGTGTATTGTAAACTGAAAAGGTGAATTGTGTACTGAATCAGTGTATTGTGTATTGAATCAGCGTATTGTGTACTGAACCAGTGCATTGTGTACTGAATCAGTGTATTGTGTACTGAATCAGTGTATTGTGTACTGAAACGGTGTATTGTGTACTAAATCAGTGTATTGTGTACTGAATCGGTGTATTGTGTGCTGAAACGGTGTATTGTATACTGAAAAGGTGCATTGTGTACTGAATTAGTGTATTGTGTACTGAAACGGTGTATTGTGTACTGAATCAGTGTATTGTGTACTGAAACGGTGCATTGTGTACTGAATCAGCGTATTGTGTACTGAATCAGTGTATTGTGTACTGCAACAGTGTATTGTGTACTGAATCAGTGTATTGTGTACTGAATCAGCGTATTGTGTACTAAATCAGTGTATTGTGTACTGAATCAGTGTATTGTGTAATGAATCAGTGTATTGTGTACTGAATCAGTTTATTGTATACTGAAAAGGTGAATTGTGTACTGAATCAGTTTATTGTATACTGAAAAGGTGAATTGTGTACTGAATCGGTGTATTGTGTACTGAATCAGTGTATTGTAAACTGAAAAGGTGAATTGTGTACTGAATCAGTGTATTGTGTATTGAATCAGCGTATTGTGTACTGAACCAGTGCATTGTGTACTGAATCAGTGTATTGTGTACTGAATCAGTGTATTGTGTACTGAAACGGTGTATTGTGTACTAAATCAGTGTATTGTGTACTGAATCGGTGTATTGTGTGCTGAAACGGTGTATTGTATACTGAAAAGGTGCATTGTGTACTGAATTAGTGTATTGTGTACTGAAACAGTGTATTGTTTACTGAATCAGTGTATTGTGTACTGAATCAGTGTATTGTGTACTGAATCGGTGTATTGTGTACTGAAACGGTGTATTGTGTACTAAATCAGTGTATTGTGTACTGAATCAGCGTATTGTGTACTGAATAAGCGTATTGTGTACTGAATCAGTGTATTGTGTACTGCAACAGTGTATTGTGTACTGAATCAGTGTATTGTGTACTGAAACGGTGCATTGTGTACTGAATCAGCGTATTGTGTACTGAATCAGTGTATTGTGTACTGCAACAGTGTATTGTGTACTGAATCAGTGTATTGTGTACTGAATCAGCGTATTGTGTACTAAATCAGTGTATTGTGTACTGAATCAGTGTATTGTGTAATGAATCAGTGTATTGTGTACTGAATCAGTTTATTGTATACTGAAAAGGTGAATTGTGTACTGAATCAGTTTATTGTATACTGAAAAGGTGAATTGTGTACTGAATCGGTGTATTGTGTACTGAATCAGTGTATTGTAAACTGAAAAGGTGAATTGTGTACTGAGTCAGTGTATTGTGTATTGAATCAGCGTATTGTGTACTGAACCAGTGCATTGTGTACTGAATCAGTGTATTGTGAACTGAATCAGTGTATTGTGTACTGAAACGGTGTATTGTGTACTAAATCAGTGTATTGTGTACTGAAACAGCGTATTGTGTACTGAATCAGTGTATTGTGTACTGAATCAGTGTATTGTGACTGAATCAGTGTATTGTGACTGAATCAGTGTATTGTGTACTGAATCAGTGTATTGAGACTGAATCAGTGTATTGTGTGCTGAAACGGTGTATTGTGTACTGAAACGGTGTATTGTGTACTGAATTAGTGTATTGTGTACTGAAACGGTGTATTGTGTACTGAATCGGTGTATTGTGTGCTGAAACGGTGTATTGTATACTGAAAAGGTGCATTGTGTACTGAATTAGTGTATTTTGTACTGAAACGGTGTATTGTGTACTGAATCAGTGTATTGTGTACTGAAACGGTGCATTGTGTACTGAATCAGCGTATTGTGTACTGAATCAGTGTATTGTGTACTGCAACAGTGTATTGTGCACTGAATCAGTGTATTGTGTACTGAATCAGCGTATTGTGTACTAAATCAGTGTATTGTGTACTGAATCAGTGTATTGTGTAATGAATCAGTGTATTGTGTACTGAATCAGTTTATTGTATACTGAAAAGGTGAATTGTGTACTGAATCAGTTTATTGTATACTGAAAAGGTGAATTGTGTACTGAATCGGTGTATTGTGTACTGAATCAGTGTATTGTAAACTGAAAAGGTGAATTGTGTACTGAATCAGTGTATTGTGTATTGAATCAGCGTATTGTGTACTGAACCAGTGCATTGTGTACTGAATCAGTGTATTGTGTACTGAATCAGTGTATTGTGTACTGAAACGGTGTATTGTGTACTGAATCAGTGTATTGTGTACTGAAACAGCGTAATGTGTACTGAATCAGTGTATTGTGTACTGAAACGGTGTATTGTGTACTGCATCAGTGTATTGTGTACTGCAACAGTGTATTGTGTACTGAATCGGTGTATTGTGTACTGAAACGGTGTATTGTGTACTAAATTAGTGTATTGTGTACTGAATCAGCGTATTGTGTACTGAATCAGTGTATTGTGTACTGCAACAGTGTATTGTGTACTGAATCAGTGTATTGTGTACTGAATCAGCGTATTGTGTACTAAATCAGTTTATTGTGTACTGAAAAGGTGAATTGTGTACTGAATCAGTTTATTGTATACTGAAAAGGTGAATTGTGTACTGAATCGATTTATTGTGTACTGAATCAGTGTATTGTAAACTGAAAAGGTGAATTGTGTACTGGTTCAGTGTATTGTGTATTGAATCAGCGTATTGTGTACTGAAACAGTGTATTGTGTACTGAATCAGTGTGTTGTGTACTGCAACAATGTATTGTGTACTGAATCAGTGTATTGTGTACTGAATCAGTGTATTGTGTACTGAAACGGTGAATTGTGTACTGAATCAGTGTGTTGTGTACTGCAACAGTGTATTGTGTACTGAATCAGTGTATTGTGTACTGAAACGGTGTATTGTGTACTGAAACGGTGTATTGTGTACTAAATCAGTGTATTGTGTACTGAAACAGCGTATTGTGTACTGAATCAGTGTATTGTGTACTGAAACGGTGTATTGTGTACTGAAACGGTGTATTGTGACTGAATCAGTGTATTGTGTACTGAATCAGTGTCTTGTGTACGTAAACTGTGTATTGTGTACTGAAACGGTGTATTGTGTACTAAATCAGTGTATTGTGTACTGAAACAGCGTATTGTGTACTGAATCAGTGTATTGTGTAGTGAATCAGTGTATTGTGACTGAATCAGTGTATTGTGACTGAATCAGTGTATTGTGTACTGAATCAGTGTATTGAGACTGAATTAGTGTATTGTGTACTGAATCAGTGTATTGTAAACTGAAAAGGTGTATTGTGTACTGAATCAGTGTATTGTAAACTGAAAAGGTTTATTGTGTACTGATTCAGTGTATTGTGTACTGAAACGGTGCATTGTGTACTGAATCAGCGTATTGTGTACTGAATCAGTGTATTGTGTACTGCAACAGTGTATTGTGTACTGAATCAGTGTATTGTGTACTGAATCAGCGTATTGTGTAATAAATCAGTGTATTGTGTACTGAATCAGTGTATTGTGTAATGAATCAGTGTATTGTGTACTGAATCAGTTTATTGTATACTGAAAAGGTGAATTGTGTACTGAATCAGTTTATTGTATACTGAAAAGGTGAATTGTGTACTGAATCGGTGTATTGTGTACTGAATCAGTGTATTGTAAACTGAAAAGGTGAATTGTGTACTGAATCAGTGTATTGTGTATTGAATCAGCGTATTGTGTACTGAACCAGTGCATTGTGTACTGAATCAGTGTATTGTGTACTGAATCAGTGTATTGTGTACTGAAACGGTGTATTGTGTACTAAATCAGTGTATTGTGTACTGAATCGGTGTATTGTGTGCTGAAACGGTGTATTGTATACTGAAAAGGTGCATTGTGTACTGAATTAGTGTATTGTGTACTGAAACGGTGTATTGTGTACTGAATCAGTGTATTGTGTACTGAAACGGTGCATTGTGTACTGAATTAGTGTATTGTGTACTGAATTAGTGTATTGTGTACTGAATCAGTGTATTGTGTACTGAATCAGTGTATTGTGTACTGAATCAGCGTATTGTGTACTGAATCAGTGTATTGTGTACTGCAACAGTGTATTGTGTACTGAATCAGTGTATTGTGTACTGAATCAGCATATTCTGTACTAAATCAGTGTATTGTGTACTGAATCAGTGTATTGTGTAATGAATCAGTGTATTGTATACTGAAAAGGTGAATTGTGTACTGAATCGGTGTATTGTGTACTGAATCCGTTTATTGTATACTGAAAAGGTGAATTGTGTACTGAATCGGTGTATTGTGTACTGAATCAGTGTATTGTAAACTGAAAAGGTGAATTGTGTACTGAATCAGTGTATTGTGTATTGAATCAGCGTATTGTGTACTGAACCAGTGCATTGTGTACTGAATCAGTGTATTGTGTACTGAATCAGTGTATTGTGTACTGAAACGGTGTATTGTGTACTAAATCAGTGTATTGTGTACTGAAACAGCGTATTGTGTACTGAATCAGTGTATTGTGTACTGAATCAGTGTATTGTGACTGAATCAGTGTATTGTGACTGAATCAGTGTATTGTGTACTGAATCAGTGTATTGAGACTGAATCAGTGTATTGTGTGCTGAAACGGTGTATTGTGTACTGAAACGGTGTATTGTGTACTGAATTAGTGTATTGTGTACTGAAACGGTGTATTGTGTACTGAATCGGTGTATTGTGTGCTGAAACGGTGTATTGTATACTGAAAAGGTGCATTGTGTACTGAATTAGTGTATTGTGTACTGAAACGGTGTATTGTGTACTGAATCAGTGTATTGTGTACTGAAACGGTGCATTGTGTACTGAATCAGCGTATTGTGTACTGAATCAGTGTATTGTGTACTGCAACAGTGTATTGTGTACTGAATCAGTGTATTGTGTACTGAATCAGCGTATTGTGTACTAAATCAGTGTATTGTGTACTGAATCAGTGTATTGTGTAATGAATCAGTGTATTGTGTACTGAATCAGTTTATTGTATACTGAAAAGGTGAATTGTGTACTGAATCAGTTTATTGTATACTGAAAAGGTGAATTGTGTACTGAATCGGTGTATTGTGTACTGAATCAGTGTATTGTAAACTGAAAAGGTGAATTGTGTACTGAATCAGTGTATTGTGTATTGAATCAGCGTATTGTGTACTGATCCAGTGCATTGTGTACTGAATCAGTGTATTGTGTACTGAATCAGTGTATTGTGTACTGAAACGGTGTATTGTGTACTAAATCAGTGTATTGTGTACTGAATCAGCGTATTGTGTACTGAATCAGTGTATTGTTTACTGAAACGGTGTATTGTGTACTGAAACGGTGTATTGTGTACTGAATCAGTGTATTGTGTACTGAAACGGTGTATTGTGTACTAAATCAGTGTATTGTGTACTGAATCGGTGTATTGTGTGCTGAAACGGTGTATTGTATACTGAAAAGGTGCATTGTGTACTGAATTAGTGTATTGTGTACTGAAACGGTGTATTGTGTACTGAATCAGTGTATTGTGTACTGAAACGGTGCATTGTGTACTGAATTAGTGTATTGTGTACTGAAACGGTGTATTGTGTACTGAATCAGTGTATTGTGTACTGAATCAGTGTATTGTGTACTGAATCAGCGTATTGTGTACTGAATCAGTGTATTGTGTACTGCAACAGTGTATTGTGTACTGAATCAGTGTATTGTGTACTGAATCAGCATATTCTGTACTAAATCAGTGTATTGTGTACTGAATCAGTGTATTGTGTAATGAATCAGTGTATTGTATACTGAAAAGGTGAATTGTGTACTGAATCGGTGTATTGTGTACTGAATCAGTTTATTGTATACTGAAAAGGTGAATTGTGTACTGAATCGGTGTATTGTGTACTGAATCAGTGTATTGTAAACTGAAAAGGTGAATTGTGTACTGAATCAGTGTATTGTGTATTGAATCAGCGTATTGTGTACTGAACCAGTGCATTGTGTACTGAATCAGTGTATTGTGTACTGAATCAGTGTATTGTGTACTGAAACGGTGTATTGTGTACTAAATCAGTGTATTGTGTACTGAAACAGCGTATTGTGTACTGAATCAGTGTATTGTGTACTGAATCAGTGTATTGTGACTGAATCAGTGTATTGTGACTGAATCAGTGTATTGTGTACTGAATCAGTGTATTGAGACTGAATCAGTGTATTGTGTGCTGAAACGGTGTATTGTGTACTGAAACGGTGTATTGTGTACTGAATTAGTGTATTGTGTACTGAAACGGTGTATTGTGTACTGAATCGGTGTATTGTGTGCTGAAACGGTGTATTGTATATTGAAAAGGTGCATTGTGTACTGAATTAGTGTATTGTGTACTGAAACGGTGTATTGTGTACTGAATCAGTGTATTGTGTACTGAAACGGTGCATTGTGTACTGAATCAGCGTATTGTGTACTGAATCAGTGTATTGTGTACTGCAACAGTGTATTGTGTACTGAATCAGTGTATTGTGTACTGAATCAGCGTATTGTGTACTAAATCAGTGTATTGTGTACTGAATCAGTGTATTGTGTACTGAATCAGTGTATTGTGTACTGAATCAGTTTATTGTATACTGAAAAGGTGAATTGTGTACTGAATCAGTTTATTGTATACTGAAAAGGTGAATTGTGTACTGAATCGGTGTATTGTGTACTGAATCAGTGTATTGTAAACTGAAAAGGTGAATTGTGTACTGAATCAGTGTATTGTGTATTGAATCAGCGTATTGTGTACTGAACCAGTGCATTGTGTACTGAATCAGTGTATTGTGTACTGAATCAGTGTATTGTGTACTGAAACGGTGTATTGTGTACTAAATCAGTGTATTGTGTACTGAATCAGCGTATTGTGTACTGAATCAGTGTATTGTTTACTGAAACGGTGTATTGTGTACTGAAACGGTGCATTGTGTACTGAATCAGTGTATTGTGTACTGAAACGGTGTATTGTGTACTGAATCAGTGTATTGTGTACTGAAACAGCGTAATGTGTACTGAATCAGTGTATTGTGTACTGAAACGGTGTATTGTGTACTGCATCAGTGTATTGTGTACTGCAACAGTGTATTGTGTACTGAATCGGTGTATTGTGTACTGAAACGGTGTATTGTGTACTAAATTAGTGTATTGTGTACTGAGTCAGCGTATTGTGTACTGAATCAGTGTATTGTGTACTGAATCAGTTTATTGTATACAGAAAAGGTGAATTGTGTACTGAATCGATTTATTGTGTACTGAATCAGTGTATTGTAAACTGAAAAGGTGAATTGTGTACTGGTTCAGTGTATTGTGTATTGAATCAGCGTATTGTGTACTGAAACAGTGTATTGTGTACTGAATCAGTGTGTTGTGTACTGCAACAATGTATTGTGTACTGAATCAGTGTATTGTGTACTGAATCAGTGTATTGTGTACTGAAACGGTGAATTGTGTACTGAATCAGTGTGTCGTGTACTGCAACAGTGTATTGTGTACTGAATCAGTGTATTGTGTACTGAAACGGTGTATTGTGTACTGAAACGGTGTATTGTGTACTAAATCAGTGTATTGTGTACTGAAACAGCGTATTGTGTACTGAATCAGTGTATTGTGTACTGAATCAGTGTATTGTGACTGAATCAGTGTATTGTGACTGAATCAGTGTATTGTGTACTGAATCAGTGTATTGAGACTGAATTAGTGTATTGTGTACTGAATCAGTGTTTTGTGTAATGAATCAGTGTATTGTGTACTGAATCAGTTTATTGTATACTGAAAAGGTGTATTGTGTACTGAAACGGTGTATTGTGTACTGAATCAGTGTATTGTGTACTGAAACGGTGCATTGTGTACTGAATTAGTGTATTGTGTACTGAAACGGTGTATTGTGTACTGAATCAGTGTATTGTGTACTGAATCAGTGTATTGTGTACTGAATCAGCGTATTGTGTACTGAATCAGTGTATTGTGTACTGCAACAGTGTATTGTGTACTGAATCAGTGTATTGTGTACTGAATCAGCATATTCTGTACTAAATCAGTGTATTGTGTACTGAATCAGTGTATTGTGTAATGAATCAGTGTATTGTATACTGAAAAGGTGAATTGTGTACTGAATCGGTGTATTGTGTACTGAATCAGTTTATTGTATACTGAAAAGGTGAATTGTGTACTGAATCGGTGTATTGTGTACTGAATCAGTGTATTGTAAACTGAAAAGGTGAATTGTGTACTGAATCAGTGTATTGTGTATTGAATCAGCGTATTGTGTACTGAACCAGTGCATTGTGTACTGAATCAGTGTATTGTGTACTGAATCAGTGTATTGTGTACTGAAACGGTGTATTGTGTACTAAATCAGTGTATTGTGTACTGAAACAGCGTATTGTGTACTGAATCAGTGTATTGTGTACTGAATCAGTGTATTGTGACTGAATCAGTGTATTGTGACTGAATCAGTGTATTGTGTACTGAATCAGTGTATTGAGACTGAATCAGTGTATTGTGTGCTGAAACGGTGTATTGTGTACTGAAACGGTGTATTGTGTACTGAATTAGTGTATTGTGTACTGAAACGGTGTATTGTGTACTGAATCGGTGTATTGTGTGCTGAAACGGTGTATTGTATACTGAAAAGGTGCATTGTGTACTGAATTAGTGTATTGTGTACTGAAACGGTGTATTGTGTACTGAATCAGTGTATTGTGTACTGAAACGGTGCATTGTGTACTGAATCAGCGTATTGTGTACTGAATCAGTGTATTGTGTACTGCAACAGTGTATTGTGTACTGAATCAGTGTATTGTGTACTGAATCAGCGTATTGTGTACTAAATCAGCGTATTGTGTACTGAATCAGTGTATTGTGTAATGAATCAGTGTATTGTGTACTGAATCAGTTTATTGTATACTGAAAAGGTGAATTGTGTACTGAATCAGTTTATTGTATACTGAAAAGGTGAATTGTGTACTGAATTGGTGTATTGTGTACTGAATCAGTGTATTGTAAACTGAAAAGGTGAATTGTGTACTGAATCAGTGTATTGTGTATTGAATCAGCGTATTGTGTACTGAACCAGTGCATTGTGTACTGAATCAGTGTATTGTGTACTGAATCAGTGTATTGTGTACTGAAACGGTGTATTGTGTACTAAATCAGTGTATTGTGTACTGAATCAGCGTATTGTGTACTGAATCAGTGTATTGTTTACTGAAACGGTGTATTGTGTACTGAAACGGTGTATTGTGTACTGAATCAGTGTATTGTGTACTGAAACGGTGTATTGTGTACTGAATCAGTGTATTGTGTACTGAAACAGCGTAATGTGTACTGAATCAGTGTATTGTGTACTGAAACGGTGTATTGTGTACTGCATCAGTGTATTGTGTACTGCAACAGTGTATTGTGTACTGAATCGGTGTATTGTGTACTGAAACGGTGTATTGTGTACTAAATTAGTGTATTGTGTACTGAATCAGCGTATTGTGTACTGAATCAGTGTATTGTGTACTGAATCAGTTTATTGTATACAGAAAAGGTGAATTGTGTACTGAATCGATTTATTGTGTACTGAATCAGTGTATTGTAAACTGAAAAGGTGAATTGTGTACTGGTTCAGTGTATTGTGTATTGAATCAGCGTATTGTGTACTGAAACAGTGTATTGTGTACTGAATCAGTGTGTTGTGTACTGCAACAATGTATTGTGTACTGAATCAGTGTATTGTGTACTGAATCAGTGTATTGTGTACTGAAACGGTGAATTGTGTACTGAATCAGTGTGTTGTGTACTGCAACAGTGTATTGTGTACTGAATCAGTGTATTGTGTACTGAAACGGTGTATTGTGTACTGAAACGGTGTATTGTGTACTAAATCAGTGTATTGTGTACTGAAACAGCGTATTGTGTACTGAATCAGTGTATTGTGTACTGAATCAGTGTATTGTGACTGAATCAGTGTATTGTGACTGAATCAGTGTATTGTGTACTGAATCAGTGTATTGAGACTGAATTAGTGTATTGTGTACTGAATCAGTGTATTGTAAACTGAAAAGGTGTATTGTGTACTGAATCAGTGTATTGTAAACTGAAAAGGTTTATTGTACTGAAACGGTGTATTGTGTACTAAATCAGTGTATTGTGTACTGAAACAGCGTATTGTGTACTGAATCAGTGTATTGTGTACTGAATCAGTGTATTGTGACTGAATCAGTGTATTGTGACTGAATCAGTGTATTGTGTACTGAATCAGTGTATTGAGACTGAATTAGTGTATTGTGTACTGAATCAGTGTATTGTAAACTGAAAAGGTGTATTGTGTACTGAATCAGTGTATTGTAAACTGAAAAGGTTTATTGTGTACTGATTCAGTGTATGGTGACTGAATCAGTGTATTGTAAACTAAAAATGTGTATTGTGTACTGAATCAGTGTATTGTGTGCTGAAACGGTGTATTGTGTACTGAAACGGTGCATTGTGTACTGAATTAGTGTATTGTGTACTGAAACGGTGTATTGTGTACTGAATCAGTGTATTGTGTGCTGAAACTGTGTATTGTGTACTGAAACGGTGCATTGTGTATTGAATTAGTGTATTGTGTACTGAAACGGTGTATTGTGTACTGAATCAGTGTATTGTGTACTGAAACGGTGTATTGTGTACTGAATCAGCGTATTGTGTACTGAATCAGTGTATTGTGTACTGCAACAGTGTATTGTGTAATGAATCAGTGTATTGTATACTGAAAAGGTGAATTGTGTACTGAATCAGTGTGTTGTGTACTGCAACAGTGTATTGTGTACTGAATCAGTGTATTGTGTACTGAAACGGTGTATTGTGTACTGAAACGGTGTATTGTGTACTAAATCAGTGTATTGTGTACTGAAACAGCGTATTGTGTACTGAATCAGTGTATTTTGTACTGAAACGGTGTATTGTGTACTGAAACGGTGTATTGTGACTGAATCAGTGTATTGTGACTGAATCAGTGTATTGTGTACGTAAACGGTGTATTGTGTACTGAAACGGTGTATTGTGTACTAAATCAGTGTATTGTGTACTGAAACAGCGTATTGTGTGCTGAATCAGTGTATTGTGTACTGAATCAGTGTATTGTGACTGAATCAGTGTATTGTGACTGAATCAGTGTATTGTGTACTGAATCAGTGTATTGATACTGAATTAGTGTATTGTGTACTGAATCAGTGTATTGTAAACTGAAAAGGTGTATTGTGTACTGAATCAGTGTATTGTAAACTGAAAAGGTGTATTGTGTACTGAATCAGTGTATTGTGACCGAATCAGTGTATTGTAAACTAAAAATGTGTATTGTGTACTGAATCAGTGTATTGTGTGCTGAAACGGTGTATTGTGTACTGAAACGGTGCATTGTGTACTGAATCAGTGTATTGTGTGCTGAAACGGTGTATTGTGTACTGAAATGGTGCATTGTGTACTGAATTAGTGTATTGTGTACTGAAACGGTGTATTGTGTACTGAATTAGTGTATTGTGTACTGAAACGGTGTATTGTGTATTGAATCAGTGTATTGTGTACTGAAACGGTGCATTGTGTACTGAATCAGCGTATTGTGTACTGAATCAGTGTATTGTGTACTGCAACAGTGTATTGTGTACTGAATCAGTGTCTTGTGTACTGAATCAGTGTATTGTGTAATAAATCAGTGTATTGTGTACTGAATCAGTTTATTGTATACTGAAAATGTGAATTGTGTACTGAATCAGTTTATTGTATACTGAAAAGGTGAATTGTGTACTGAATCGGTGTATTGTGTACTGAATCAGTGTATTGTAAACTGAAAAGGTGAATTGTTTACTGAATCAGTGTGTTGTGTACTGCAACAGTGTATTGTGTACTGAATCAGTGTATTGTGTACTGAATCAGTGTATTGTGTACTGAAACGGTGTATTGTGTACTAAATCAGTGTATTGTGTACTGAATCAGCGTATTGTGTACTGAATCAGTGTATTGTGTACTGAAATGGTGTATTGTGTACTGAATCAGTGTATTGTGTAATGAATCAGTGTATTGTGTCCTGAATCAGTGTATTGTGTAATGAATCAGTGTATTGTGTACTGAAAAGGTGAATTGTGTACTGAATCAGTGTGTTGTGTACTGCAACAGTGTATTGTGTACTGAATCAGTGTTTTGTGTACTGAAACGGTGTATTGTGTACTGAAACGGTGTATTGTGTACTAAATCAGTGTATTGTGTACTGAAACAGCGTATTGTGTACTGAATCAGCGTATTGTGTACTGAAACTGTGTATTGTGTACTGAAACGGTGTATTGTGACTGAATCAGTGTATTGTGACTGAATCAGTGTATTGTGTACGTAAACGGTGTATTGTGTACTGAAACGGTGTATTGTGTACTAAATCAGTGTATTGTGTACTGAAACAGCGTATTGTGTACTGAATCAGCGTATTGTGTACTGAATCAGTGTATTGTGTACTGAATCAGTGTATTGTGACTGAATCAGTGTATTGTGACTGAATCAGTGTATTATGTACTGAATCAGTGTATTGTGACTGAATCAGTGTATTGTAAACTAAAAATGTGTATTGTGTACTGAATCAGTGTATTGTGTGCTGAAACGGTGTATTGTGTACTGAAACGGTGCATTGTGTACTGAATTAGTGTATTTTGTACTGAAACGGTGTATTGTGTACTGAATCAGTGTATTGTGCGCTGAAACGGTGTATTGTGTACTGAAACGGTGCATTGTGTACTGAATTAGTGTATTGTGTACTGAAATAATGTATTGTGTACTGAATCAGTGTATTGTGTACTGAAACGGTGCATTGTGTACTGAATCAGCGTATTGTGTACTGAATCAGTGTATTGTGTACTGCAACAGTGTATTGTGTACTGAATCAGTGTATTGTGTACTGAATCAGCGTATTGTGTACTAAATCAGTGTATTGTGTACTGAATCAGTGTATTGTGTAATAAATCAGTGTATTGTGTACTGAATCAGTTTATTGTATACTGCAAAGGTGAATTGTGTACTGAATCAGTTTATTGTATACTGAAAAGGTGAATTGTGTACTGAATCGGTGTATTGTGTACTGAATCAGTGTATTGTAAACTGAAAAGGTGAATTGTGTACTGAATCAGTGTATTGTGTATTGAAACAGCGTATTGTGTACTGAAACAGTGCATTGTGTACTGAATCAGTGTATTGTGTACTGAATCAGTGTATTGTGTACTGAATCAGTGTATTGTGTACGTAAACTGTGTATTGTGTACTGAATCAGTGTATTGTGTACTGAATCAGTGTATTGTGACTGAATCAGTGTATTGTGACTGAATCAGTGTATTGTGTACTGAATCAGTGTATTGAGACTGAATTAGTGTATTGTGTACTGAATCAGTGTATTGTAAACTGAAAAGGTTTATTGTGTACTGATTCAGTGTATGGTGACTGAATCAGTGTATTGTAAACTAAAAATGTGTATTGTGTACTGAATCAGTGTATTGTGTGCTGAAACGGTGTATTGTGTACTGAAACGGTGCATTGTGTACTGAATCAGCGTATTGTGTACTGAATCAGTGTATTGTGTACTGCAACAGTGTATTGTGTACTGAATCAGTGTATTGTGTACTGAATCAGTGTATTGTGTACTAAATCAGTGTATTGTGTACTGAATCAGTGTATTGTGTAATAAATCAGTGTATTGTGTACTGAATCAGTTTATTGTATACTGAAAAGGTGAATTGTGTACTGAATCAGTTTATTGTATACTGAAAAGGTGAATTGTATACTGAATCGGTGTATTGTGTACTGAAATGGTGTTTTGTGTACTGAATCAGTGTATTGTGTACTGAATCAGCATATTGTGTACTGAATCAGTGTATTGTGTACTGAAATGGTGTTTTGTGTACTGAATCAGTGTATCGTGTAATGAATCAGTGTATTGTGTCCTGAATCAGTGAATTGTGTACTGAATCAGTGTGTTGTGTACTGCAACAGTGTATTGTGTACTGAATCAGTGTATTGTTTACTGAAACGGTGTATTGTGTACTGAAACGGTGTATTGTGTACTGAATCGGTGTATTGTGTACTGAAATGGTGTATTGTGTACTAAATCAGCGTATTGTGTACTGAATCAGTGTATTGTGTACTGAATCAGTGTATTGTGTACTGAATCAGTGTATTGTGTACTGAATCAGTGTATTGTGTACTAAATCAGTTTATTGTATACTGAAAAGGTGAATTGTGTACTGAATCAGTTTATTGTATACTGAAAAGGTGAATTGTGTACTGAATCGATTTATTGTGTACTGAATCAGTGTATTGTAAACTGAAAAGGTGAATTGTGTACTGAATCAGTGTATTGTGTATTGAATCAGCGTATTGTGTACTGAAACAGTGTATTGTGTACTGAATCAGTGTGTTGTGTACTGCAACAATGTATTGTGTACTGAATCAGTATATTGTGTACTGAATCAGTGTATTGTGTACTGAAACGGTGTATTGTGTACTAAATCAGTGTATTGTGTCCTGAATCAGTGTATTGTGTAATGAATCAGTGTATTGTATACTGAAAAGGTGAATTGTGTACTGAATCAGTGTGTTGTGTACTGCAACAGTGTATTGTGTACTGAATCAGTGTATTGTGTACTGAAACGGTGTATTGTGTACTGAAACGGTGTATTGTGTACTAAATCAGTGTATTGTGTACTGAAACAGCGTATTGTGTACTGAATCAGTGTATTTTGTACTGAAACGGTGTATTGTGTACTGAAACGGTGTATTGTGACTGAATCAGTGTATTGTGACTGAATCAGTGTATTGTGTACGTAAACGGTGTATTGTGTACTGAAACGGTGTATTGTGTACTAAATCAGTGTATTGTGTACTGAAACAGTGTATTGTGTACTGAATCAGTGTATTGTGTACTGAATCAGTGTATTGTGACTGAATCAGTGTATTGTGACTGAATCAGTGTATTGTGTACTGAATCAGTGTATTGAGACTGAATTAGTGTATTGTGTACTGAATCAGTGTATTGTAAACTGAAAAGGTGTATTGTGTACTGAATCAGTGCATTGTAAACTGAAAAGGTGTATTGTGTACTGAATCAGTGTATTGTGACTGAATCAGTGTATTGTAAACTAAAAATGTGTATTGTGTACTGAATCAGTGTATTGTGTGCTGAAACGGTGTATTGTGTACTGAAACGGTGCATTGTGTACTGAATTAGTGTATTGTGTACTGAAACGGTGTATTGTGTACTGAATCAGTGTATTGTGTGCTGAAACGGTGTATTGTGTACTGAAACGGTGCATTGTGTACTGAATTAGTGTATTGTGTACTGAAACGGTGTATTGTGTATTGAATCAGTGTATTGTGTACTGAAACGGTGCATTGTGTACTGAATCAGCGTATTGTGTACTGAATCAGTGTATTGTGTACTGCAACAGTGTATTGTGTACTGAATCAGTGTATTGTGTACTGAATCAGCGTATTGTGTACTAAATCAGTGTTTTGTGTACTGAATCAGTGTATTGTGTAATAAATCAGTGTATTGTGTACTGAATCAGTTTATTGTATACTGAAAAGGTGAATTGTGTACTGAATCAGTTAATTGTATACTGAAAAGGTGAATTGTGTACTGAATCAGTGTGTTGTGTACTGAAACAGCGTATTGTGTACTGAATCAGCGTATTGTGTACTGAAACAGTGTATTGTGTACTGAAACGGTGTATTGTGACTGAATCAGTGTATTGTGACTGAATCAGTGTATTGTGTACGTAAACGGTGTATTGTGTACTGAAACGGTGTATTGTGTACTAAATCAGTGTATTGTGTACTGAAACAGCGTATTGTGTACTGAATCAGTGTATTGTGTACTGAATCAGTGTATTGTGACTGAATCAGTGTATTGTGACTGAATCAGTGTATTATGTACTGAATCAGTGTATTGAGACTGAATTAGTGTATTGTGTACTGAATCAGTGTATTGTAAACTGAAAAGGTGTATTGTGTACTGAATCAGTGTATTGTAAACTGAAAAGGTGTATTGTGTACTGAATCAGTGTATTGTGACTGAATCAGTGTATTGTAAACTAAAAATGTGTATTGTGTACTGAATCAGTGTATTGTGTGCTGAAACGGTGTATTGTGTACTGAAACGGTGCATTGTGTACTGAATTAGTGTATTGTGTACTGAAACGGTGTATTGTGTACTGAATCAGTGTATTGTGCGCTGAAACGGTGTATTGTGTACTGAAACGGTGCATTGTGTACTGAATTAGTGTATTGTGTACTGAAATAATGTATTGTGTACTGAATCAGTGTATTGTGTACTGAAACGGTGCATTGTGTACTGAATCAGCGTATTGTGTACTGAATCAGTGTATTGTGTACTGCAACAGTGTATTGTGTACTGAATCAGTGTATTGTGTACTGAATCAGCGTATTGTGTACTAAATCAGTGTATTGTGTACTGAATCAGTGTATTGTGTAATAAATCAGTGTATTGTGTACTGAATCAGTTTATTGTATACTGCAAAGGTGAATTGTGTACTGAATCAGTTTATTGTATACTGAAAAGGTGAATTGTGTACTGAATCGGTGTATTGTGTACTGAATCAGTGTATTGTAAACTGAAAAGGTGAATTGTGTACTGAATCAGTGTATTGTGTATTGAAACAGCGTATTGTGTACTGAAACAGTGCATTGTGTACTGAATCAGTGTATTGTGTACTGAATCAGTGTATTGTGTACTGAAACGGTGTATTGTGTACTGAATCAGTGTATTGTGTACTGAATCAGTGTATTGTGTACTGAAACGGTGTATTGTGTACTGAAACGGTGTATTGTGTACTAAATCAGTGTATTGTGTACTGAAACAGCGTATTGTGTACTGAATCAGTGTATTGTGTACTGAAACGGTGTATTGTGTACTGAAACGGTGTATTGTGACTGAATCGGTGTATTGTGACTGAATCAGTGTATTGTGTACTGAATCAGTGTATTGAGACTGAATTAGTGTATTGTGTACTGAATCAGTGTATTGTAAACTGAAAAGGTGTATTATGTACTGAATCAGTGTATTGTGACTGAATCAGTGTATTGTAAACTAAAAAGGTGTATTGTGTACTGAATCAGTGTATTGTGTGCTGAAACAGTGTATTGTGTACTGAAACGGTGCATTGTGTACTGAATTAGTGTATTGTGTACTGAAACGGTGTATTGTGTACTGAATCAGTGTATTGTGTACTGAAACGGTGCATTGTGTACTGAATCAGTGTATTGTGTACTGAAACGGTGTATTGTGTACTGAATCAGTGTATTGTGTACTGAATCAGTGTATTGTGTTCTGAATCAGTGTATTGTGACTGAATCAGTGTATTGTGTACTGAATCAGTGTATTGTTTACTGAGTCAGTGTATTGTGACTGAATCAGTGTATTGTGTACTGAATTAGTGTATTGTGACTGAATCAGTGTATTGTGTACTGAATTAGTGTATTGTGTACTGAAACGGTGTATTGTTATGACAAATCCTGAAATCTCTCTGCTATCCCCAGATGTTTTCTCATTGACACTGGATCCCAACACAGCCTCGACGAATGTGGAGGTATGCCAGGGGGAAAAAGAAGTGTGGTCTTGTCATAACCGAAAGCAGCCCCTCCCAGAAAACCCAGAGAGGTTTAAACCATTATTTCTAGTCATGTGTCGAGAGGGTCTAACGGGGCAGCACTTCTGCCAGGTGGAGTGGTTCGGAAGGTTTGCCACTATTGCAATGGCCTATAAAGACATTAGCAGGAAGGGGCGCTTCGCAGCCTGTAGTCCAGGATACAACAAGAAGTCGTGGGCCATTACGGTGACTACACCCTCATCTAAGATGCAGGCCCTTCATAATGGTGTAAAAACTCCAATTCCTGGCTGTTCCCCCTGGAGAGTCGGGGTGTATCTGGACTGGTCTGCAGGCACTCTGTCCTTTTATGACATCACATGTGACAAAGCTAGCCTCATCCACACGTTGTATGCTAAGTTCACCGGCCCACTTTATTTGGTCTTCAGCATCTCTGCTGGAATACGCCTGCTGCCACCAAACCCTGGCCCAGTCTGCTGCCATGATCACGACCCCTGGGATATGTTTCGAGGTGTTAAGGACTGCAAGGGCTGCAATGGCTCAAAGGCATTCTAAACTATTTGCTGATAGTGGCCACTTGCTTATGATCATAAACTGTACCTATTATCTGTTCTTCTACTGCTGACTATGTCTTACAAACATTTGTTATTATAGTGTTATGACAGCTTAAAAGAAGTTGGGATAATGGCCTATAAAGACATTAGCAAGAAGGGGCGCTTCGCAGCCTGTAGTCCAGGATACAACAAGAACTAGATACTAGATAGAGATTCATACTCTAACCCAACACTAAGCACTTTTGTAAGTCGCTCTGGATAAGAGCGTCTGCTAAATGCCGTAAATGTAAATGTAAATAATGTATGCATTGTCTTCTGCAATTATTTCCAAACATATCTAGGCCTAAGTATCAAAATTCAATACTTGTACAATACTTGTTCAATACGTTTTGAGGCTTTAAGTTGTTAGACATGGAATAATAACTGACATTATTATTATTATAGACATTCAATAAAACATTAAAAAAAGATTTTTTATTATGATGCAGAGTTGCAGTACCTGTTTGACTGTAAATTCGAGTGATGTAGTTGTTCTCTGCACTGGAGCTGTATATGAAAGCTGAATTTCAATCCCTTGCTGACGTTGTGCGATGCAAGCCGTTAATTTTTATATAGTTTTGTTTGGTGAATGATTCTCAGTCCAGAAGTGAAATTGAGGTGTTTACACACTCCAGCAGCACTGCTGTTTCTGATCCACTCACACTAGCACAACACACACTAACACACCACCACCCACATAACACCTGCTCTGTGGTGGTCCTGACCATTGAAGAACAGAGTAACAAAGTATACAGAGAAGCAGATGAACTACAGTCTGTAATTGTAGAACTACAAACTGCTCCTATAGGGTCAGTGGAGCTGATGAAATGAACAATGAGTGAACAAAGAAGATGTTTAAATTAATGGGTGACATACTGAACCTGGAAAATGCTCCCAGTCTGCTCCTGCTGGTGACTATTCATACAGCTATGGGAGAATTTCCACCAGCTGTTACTAAATCCTTTGCTTCAATTTCTTATAGCTGCACAATGAATGTGTTGTTCTGTGAGATCCTTCACTAGTTCTCTATTGTGTGAGTATTTGTGTGTGTATGTGGGGGTTTCACTGCACAGGTGGGTTAAACGCAGCGCTCAAATTCCTCAAATTCTAAATTCTTACTTGTTCACTTTTTACTACATAGCATTTGCTACATAGCGAACTGACCAGGAGAAAGAAACGCTACATTCAAAAATGTGTGAGGTAACTGTTCATTTAGTAATATAAACATTGTTAATTATTTAAAATAAAAATAACATCTACTTGCATATTTGTATGTGAAACTGGCATGTTTGGATACACCAGATCCAATGCAGACAGGATTTTCTAGTCATATGAGGTAATTAAGTATTTGTCCTGTCAAAATAAAGGACTGTTTCCTCGCATTAACATGTGTTTCATGGAGTGGAAGATAAGATGACTAGTTTCCTATAAGTATTGTAATTGTGCAAAAACTTCAAAGGCATGTTATCAATAACCTTTACTGGACTGTAAATGTTCATTACTGAAAACAAGCTGAAAATGAAATCTGAGTATTGAGACTATTTTTAAAATGTAAGGAGTATTTGTACTTCATTACTTGACACCTCTGCCAGTATGATAATATTTTTGGGTGCTTTAATGACAAAGAATGAAATCGACTCCTCATGCAGAAGTCCTACTCGAACTCCTAGTTCATTAGTGCATTCAGTCACTGATTCATCACCAAGAGAACTCCCATCCACAGCTTGCAGAGACAAGGCATAAGTAGTCTTGGTCAGGGGAATCCTTGGCTTCTCAACAATGCCTTGGTCAATAAAGTTTCCAGCAGTTCCAGAGTCAATCTATGCTGAAACAGAAACAGACTCTGAATCCCAAGTCAACTGCACTTTAATAGTCATGCAACTATTATTAATGTCAGGCTGCATTAGAGAACTCACCTCTAACGTCCTAGCCATGCAGGAACACGCATGTGACCAGAACCTCCACAATAAAGCCATAGGTGCTCCCTATATTTGCTATACTCCCTAGTGCTCCCTATACTCCCTAGTCTTTCTTCTGGAGACAAATGGGCCCTCCCCAATTCCATAGGCTCTGGATCCATAACGAAGTTCAGGAGTTAAACCCACAAGCCTGTATGACGTCAATCTACGTTTATGCCCCAGTAGCTCTCAAGTGTCTCAGCTGAAACCATCGGGCTGCCTGACTCAAGGCCTACTGGAAGGTCCAGATCCTTAGCCTCTTCCTCCACCTTTTCTGACTGTTGGTTCTCATCTTCTTCTTCATTCCTGTTGTTGTGCTCATCTTTCCAGCATTTAATCTTCTGTTTTGCACTTCTCCACTTCTTCTTTTCTTTCTTTCTCTTCTTAATCTTTGTTCCCCTGTTATCACTACATTGCAAACACAGAGAGTTCTACTGTTATATCATCAGTGTTAGAGAACAAAACCTCCTGCTGCCTTTCTTTATTTCTGTTATTGGCAAATACAATAATATTTAGGTTTACACACGTTATTGATCCGCATGTACGTTTAAAATGAATGTCAAATCGAATGTTTATTTGGCACATACACAGTCATACACTTTACAACTAGCAGTGAAATGCTGTGACAACTATGGAGTTAGTACAAGTGATTATTACTTAACAGGCACTACCTAATTCCTAATAGGTATTTCAATTCATAATTGTGCGATTAGGCATTACAACTTGATGATGGTCATTTTACATTTCAAGCAATTTAGATGATTTTGTGATTAATTGCTTTAGATTACATTGTATCAATATAACTGGGGTTCCTAATTGAGAACAGTTTTAAGCAAGCAACATTTAATGTGACACAAAGTTAATCACATAGAACCACATTCAGCATTAAGATAAGAAATAAATAGAATGACTATACTTTCTCCAGACAATAACATGAAATTATATTATAATTTTTTTCTGCACCTACAAAGCCTAATAACTAAATGAGTACTAAACTCACAGTGACAGATGCAAGAATTGCCTGGATTCCTTCATTGTTTACAGATAAAGTTGTTATCTGAGTCACGCTTACAGACAAACACAAGTAAACAAAACACTCCATCAGTTGTGCTTTTTATGTCTTTTATTGAGCACCACTGAGTAACATCCACAGTGCAGGCTAGAAAAAGCCATGGACTGCTGCTTGTACATTCTCTAAAATGCTTTGATACACTTGTGTATTCATTGTTTCCTCAATGATCACATGGTGCTCAGGACCTGAACTGGGAACATAGCCATAAACCAAGATACTCCCACCACCATGCTTCATAGTTTGGGATGAGGTTTTGGTGGTCTTGGGTGAACCTAAAATGAGCTGCAGTGGGGTTTTTCGCTGGTTTTCATTGCGATATATTAGTTAATAAATAATTCACAGTAGTAATGACACAGTCCGGGAGTATTTAAATAGGAGGGATTAATTGGTAATGATTTATCCATTTCTGTGGTTGGTTAATTGACCAATCAGAAGAGAGTGGGTAAGTTGACAGTTGACCAATCAGAACAGAGGGGGGCAGTTAACCAGTCACAACAGATTGGATGAGCTGACCAATCAGAGCACACGTGTCCAATTGGGAGATGGGGCTTAAAGACACAGGAGTTCTAACAGTTTCAGACAGGGGATGAATACAGATACATTATGAGAAATATATTATGTTTTAAGAAAATTTAAGTATAAAGTATGTAAATATATTTAAGCAGAACCCCAAAATAAAATTATGAATATTAAATAAGAGTGTAAATGATAAATCTATGGAGGGTAAGTAAAGTAAAGGAAATGATGATAAAAGCACAACTGGTTTGAAATTCTATTAGTTATTGTGTTTATTTAATTTTTAATTCAATTTAGCAGATATTGAGACGGAGACCTTAATGGCAGCTAATGAAGTTTATTAATAAACATTCTGCTTGCTGTTTCTGGAAGGACAGTAAGACATTAAAGCTGAGACCACGGTCCAGCTACCGCTGCCTGAGCAGATCAGCATTCATTCTCTGAGTAAGTCAAGTAAATCATTACTAGATAAAATGATTACTATAAAACAGCTGCTGTTATTAGTCATTTATAAGCTGTTAACACTCATGTTATTAATCATGAATAGGTTTTGGTCTGATATGAGTAATAACAGCAGAAGATTCACCTTCGGTGCTGAAAATCAGTTTGCAGCTATTAAAGAACTCAGACTTGTTTTACTAAGTGAATCTAGATTTGTCCAGTTTTTGGGTGAATAACAAAACCTTGATGGTCAGATTGAACCACAGTGATGGATTTGGACAGCTGTTGATGTTTCTTCATGTCACAGCAGGAGACGAGCTCCAGACAGGAGGCAAGCTCCAGACAGCAGACGAGCACGCTGAAAAGCAGATTGCTTCTGCTGTCGAACACCTCACCCTGAAGGAGCTTCCGGCTCACATTGAGACGCTTCAGGGTGAGTAAAGGAACCAGATCTCAGTTTCTATAGTAGAAGCACATCTAATTACATGAACATGCACTCTTCTTAAACAAATAGGTTCTTACGGGGTTCTTGGGTTAGACATATGGCTCTGGAGAAAAGCCTTCATTGGTATACAAGCACCTTTAAACATGTACAAGGTTCTTCATCTTTCTTTAAAACAACCTCCATTAAGATGTTCTTTAGGGAACGCATAGTGGTTCTTCTATGGTATCGTTCAAGAAAAAAGAATACTCATACTTCAGTATTAGCACTTTGGAAGACATCAGATTCCATCATCAGTACATATATAAATGTTCTTTGAACAGAAAATTATTCTTATTGCAGACAAAGAGTGCTCAAAAAAAGTGCTCACTGACGTTCCCAACATCTCGGCTGAGATGAATGACGTCACCAACCACCAACCTGTGGGTGAGTAATGAAACACTGCTGAACACAAATCACAAAGCTGGATTACAGCACACAACTAGACTGAACATTCTCCAGTAGTTTCAGCCTCGATATCAGTGTTGAAGATGTTTTTCAGCTGAACCCACTGAAATGATAGATTAATCTGAAGAACTCTGGTCAGTAAATCAGAGTTCCAGAAAGTCTCATTAGAGATTCTTCTCATTTGGTTCTCCAGCTGATGTCAAGGACCGGAACGTCGACGGAGCAGGACCACAGACAAAAAAAAGACAAGAAGAGGAACCAGAGGCCGAGGCAGGAAAATCAATTATAAGAAGGAGAAAGAAAGAAGAGATAACCTGAGACTGGAAGCAACAGCAGAGGATCAGCAGGTACAGGGTTCATCATTCAGCTCTAGTCATGTTCCCCATAGTGCTGTTGTATTGCAGCTGGTATGTAGTAGATGTTACTGGTGTTGTTGCATCTGATGCTTCTTTAAAGCAACTTTTCACATGAAAAGAGATCTTAACATTTGTTACTGTTGTTGTAGGGAGCCGTCAATGAAGGTCAGGGAAGAAACTGGTTCGGCGATCAGTGGCAGGCCTCTGGTTCCAAACAAGAGCAGACAAAACCTGGACCAAAGCCTCTGTTTCACAACAGAATGGACCGGACCAGACTGATAAACAATGATTAATAATAACACACAAACAAACACACATACAATCACATGTACACATAATCATCTACACATACACACATAATCACACACACATAATCGCATACACACACGATCACATACAAACACAATTAAACACAGACAACAAGCAAATAAAAAAACACAAAAAAACAACAAAATCAACAAATAATAATGAAAAAAATCTAAGCATCCTTAAAAAAGCTTTTTTGTTCTTTATTAGTGTAATACAGTGTTCAGGTACCTTACTGAATGATCTGCTGAAACTCTACAGGCTTTATTAGTGTAATACAGTGTTCAGGTACTTTACTAAATAATCTCCTGAGACTCTACAGGCTTTATTAGTGTAATACAGTGTTCATGTGTACTACTGTATGATCTGCTAAAACTCTACAGGCTTAATTAGTGTAATACAGTGTTCAGGTACCCAACTGAATGATCTGCTGAAACTCTACAGGCTTAATTAGTGTAATACAGTGTTCAGGTACCCTACTGAATGATCTGCTGAAACTCTACAGGCTTTATTAGTGTAATACAGTGTTCAGGTACTTTACTAAATAATCTCCTGAGACTCTACAGGCTTTATTAGTGTAATACAGTGTTCAGGTACTTTATTGAATGATCTGCTGAAACTCTACAGGTTTTATTAGTGTAATACAGTGTTCAGGTATACTACTGAATGATCTGCTGAAACTCTATAGGCTTAATTAGTGTAATACAGTGTTCGGGAACTTTACTAAATGATCTGCTAAAACTCTACAGGCTTTATTAGTGTAATACAGTGTTCAGGTACTTTACTGAATGATCTGCTGAAACTCTACAGGCTTTATTAGTGTGATACAGTGTTCAGGTGTACTACTGAATGATCTGCTAAAACTCTACAGGCTTAATTAGTGTAATACAGTGTTCACGTACTTTACTGAATGATCTGCTGAAACTCTACAGGCTTAATTAGTGTAATACAGTGTTCAGGTACCTTACTGAATAATCTCCTGAGACTCTACCAGCTTTATTAGTGTAATACAGTGTTCAGGTACTTTATTGAATGATCTGCTGAAACTCTACAGGTTTTATTAGTGTAATACAGTGTTCAGGTATACTGCTGAATGATCTGCTGAAACTCTATAGGCTTAATTAGTGTAATACAGTGTTCGGGAACTTTACTAAATGATCTGCTAAAACTCTACAGGCTTTATTAGTGTAATACAGTGTTCAGGTACTTTACTGAATGATCTGCTAAAACTCTACAGGCTTAATTAGTGTAATACAGTGTTCAGGTACTTTACTGAATGATCTGCTGAAACTCTATAGGCTTAATTAGTGTAATACAGTGTTCAGGTACTTTACTGAATGATCTGCTGAAACTCTACAGGCTTTATTAGTGTAATAAAGTGTTCAGGTACTTTACTGAATGATCTGCTGAAACTCTACAGGCTTTATTAATGTAATAAAGTGTTCAGGTACTTTACTAAATAATCTCCTGAGACTCTACAGGCTTTATTAGTGTAATACAGTGTTCAGGTACTTTATTGAATGATCTGCTGAAACTCTACAGGTTTTATTAGTGTAATATAGTGTTCAGGTACTTTACTAAATAATCTCCTGAGACTCTACAGGCTTTTTTAGTGTAATACAGTGTTCAGGTACTTTATTGAATGAAGTGCTGAAACTCTACAGGCTTTATTAGTGTAATACAGTGTTCAGGTACTTTACTGAATGATCTGCTGAAAGTCTACAGGCTTAATTAGTGTAATACAGTGTTCAGGTACCTTACTGACTGATCTGCTGAAACTCTACAGGCTTTATTAGTCTAATACAGTGTTCAGGTACCTTACTGAATGATCTGCTGAAACTCTGCAGGCTTTATTAGTGTAATACAGTGTTCAGGTACTTTACTAAATAAACTCCTGAGACTCTACAGGCTTTATTAGTGTAATACAGTGTTCATGTGTACTACTGTATGATCTGCTAAAACTCTACAGGCTTAATTAGTGTAATACAGTGTTCAGGTACCCAACTGAATGATCTGCTGAAACTCTACAGGCTTAATTAGTGTAATACAGTGTTCAGGTACCCTACTGAATGATCTGCTGAAACTCTACAGGCTTAATTAGTGTAATACAGTGTTCAGGTACCCTACTGAATGATCTGCTGAAACTCTACAGGCTTTATTAGTGTAATACAGTGTTCAGGTACTTTACTAAATAATCTCCTGAGACTCTACAGGTTTTATTAGTGTAATACAGTGTTCGGGTACTTTACTGAATAATCTGCTGACACTCTAAAGGTTTTATTAGTGTAATACAGTGTTCATGTGTACTACTGAATGATCTGCTAAAACTCTACAGGCTTAATTAGTGTAATACAGTGTTCACGTACTTTACTGAATGATCTGCTGAAACTCTACAGGCTTAATTAGTGTAATACAGTGTTCAGGTACCTTACTGAATGATCTCCTGAAACTCTACAGGCTTTATTAGTGTAATAAAGTGTTCAGGTACTTTATTAAATAATCTCCTGAGACTCTACAGGCTTTATTAGTGTAATACAGTGTTCAGGTACTGTATTGAATGATCTGCTAAAACTCTACAGGTTTTATTAGTGTAATACAGTATTCAGGTATACTACTGAATGATCTGCTGAAACTCTATAGGCCTAATTAGTGTAATACAGTGTTCAGGTACTTTACTAAATAATCTCCTGAGACTCTACAGGCTTTATTAGTGTAATACAGTGTTCAGGTACTTTATTGAATGAAGTGCTAAAACTCTACAGGCTTAATTAGTGTAATACAGTGTTCAGGTACCTTACTGAATGATCTGCTGAAACTCTACAGGCTTTATTAGTGTAATACAGTGTTCAGGTACCTTACTGAATGATCTGCTGAAATTCTGCAGGCTTTATTAGTGTAATACAGTGTTCAAGTACTTTACTGAATGATCTGCTGAAACTCTACAGGCTTTATTAGTGTAATACAGTGTTCAGGTACTTTACTAAATAATCTCCTGAGACTCTCCAGGCTTTATTAGTGTAATACAGTGTTCAGGTACTTTATTGAATGATCTGCTGAAACTCTACCGGTTTATTAGTACAATACAGTGTTCAGGTATACTACTGAATGATCTGCTGAAACTCTACCGGCTTTATTAGTGTAATACAGTGTTCAGGTACTTTATTGAATGATGTGCTGAAACTCTACAGGCTTTATTAGTGTAATACAGTGTTCAGGTACTTTACTGAATGATCTGCTGAAACTCTACAGGCTTTATTAGTGTAATACAGTGTTCAGGTACTTTAATAAATAAACTCCTCAGACTCTACAGGCTTTATTAGTGTAATACAGTGTTCATGTGTACTACTGAATGATCTGCTAAAACTCTACAGGCTTAATTAGTGTAATACAGTGTTCAGGTACTTTACTGAATGATCTGCTGAAACTCTACAGGCTTTATTAGTGTAATACAGTGTTCAGGTACTTTACTAAATAATCTCCTGAGACTCTACAGGCTTAATTAGTGTAATACAGTGTTCAGGTACTTTATTGAATGATCTGCTGAAACTCTACAGGTTTTATTAGTGTAATACAGTGTTCAGGTATACTGCTGAATGATCTGCTGAAACTCTATAGGCTTAATTAGTGTAATACAGTCTTCGGGAACTTTACTAAATGATCTGCTAAAACTCTACAGGCTTTATTAGTGTAATACAGTGTTCAGGTACTTTACTGAATGATCTGCTAAAACTCTACAGGCTTAATTAGTGTAATACAGTGTTCACGTACTTTACTGAATGATCTGCTGAAACTCTACAGGCTTTATTAGTGTAATACAGTGTTCAGGTACTTTATTGAATGAAGTGCTAAAACTCTACAGGCTTAATTAGTGTAATACAGTGTTCAGGTACCTTACTGAATGATCTGCTGAAACTCTACAGGCTTTATTAGTGTAATACAGTGTTCAGGTACCTTACTGAATGATCTGCTGAAATTCTGCAGGCTTTATTAGTGTAATACAGTGTTCAAGTACTTTACTGAATGATCTGCTGAAACTCTACAGGCTTTATTAGTGTAATACAGTATTCAGGTACTTTACTAAATAATCTCCTGAGACTCTGCAGGCTTTATTAGTGTAATACAGTGTTCAAGTACTTTACTGAATGATCTGCTGAAACTCTACAGGCTTTATTAGTGTAATACAGTGTTCAGGTACTTTATTGAATGATGTGCTGAAACTCTACAGGCTTTATTAGTGTAATACAGTGTTCAGGTACTTTACTGAATGATCTGCTGAAACTCTACAGGCTTTATTAGTGTAATACAGTGTTCAGGTACTTTACTAAATAATCTCCTGAGACTCTACAGGCTTTATTAGTGTAATACAGTGTTCAGGTACTTTATTGAATGATCTGCTGAAACTCTACAGGTTTTATTAGTGTAATACAGTGTTCAGGTATACTGCTGAATGATCTGCTGAAACTCTACAGGCTTTATTAGTGTAATACAGTGTTCAGGTACTTTACTAAATAATCTCCTGAGACTCTACAGGCTTTATTAGTGTAATACAGTGTTCAGGTACTTTATTGAATGATCTGCTGAAACTCTACAGGCTTTATTAGTGTAATACAGTGTTCAGGTACTTTATTGAATGATCTGCTGAAACTCTACAGGTTTTATTAGTGTAATACAGTGTTCATGTATACTACTGAATGATCTGCTGAAACTCTATAGGCCTAATTAGTGTAATACAGTGTTCAGGTACTTTACTAAATAATCTCCTGAGACTCTACAGGCTTTATTAGTGTAATACAGTGTTCAGGTACCTTACTGAATGATCTGCTGAAACTCTACAGGCTTTATTAGTGTAATACAGTGTTCAGGTACTTTATTGAATGATCTGCTGAAACTCTACAGGTTTTATTAGTGCAAAACAGTGTTCAGGTATACTACTGAATGATCTGCTGAAACTCTACAGGTTTTATTAGTGCAATACAGTGTTCAGGTATACTACTGAATGATCTGCTGAAACTCTACGGGCTTTATTAGTGTAATACAGTATTCAGGTACTTTACTAAATAATCTCCTGAGACTCTACAGGCTTTATTAGTGTAATACAGTGTTCAGGTACCTTACTGAATGATCTGCTGAAATTCTGCAGGCTTTATTAGTGTAATACAGTGTTCAGGTACTTTACTGAATGATCTGCTGAAACTCTACAGGCTTTATTAGTGTAATACAGTGTTCAGGTACTTTACTAAATAGTCTCCTGAGACTCTACAGGCTTTATTAGTGTAATACAGTGTTCAGGTACTTTATTGAATGAAGTGCTAAAACTCTACAGGCTTAATTAGTGTAATACAGTGTTCAGGTACCTTACTGAATGATCTGCTGAAACTCTACAGGCTTTATTAGTGTAATACAGTGTTCAGGTACTTTATTGAATGATGTGCTGAAACTCTACAGGCTTTATTAGTGTAATACAGTGTTCAGGTACTTTACTGAATGATCTGCTGAAACTCTACAGGCTTTATTAGTGTAATACAGTGTTCAGGTACTTTAATAAATAAACTCCTGAGACTCTACAGGCTTTATTAGTGTAATACAGTGTTCATGTGTACTACTGAATGATCTGCTAAAACTCTATAGGCTTAATTAGTGTAATACAGTGTTCAGGTACCCAACTGAATGATCTGCTGAAACTCTACAGGCTTAATTAGTGTAATACAGTGTTCAGGTACTTTATTGAATGATCTGCTGAAACTCTACAGGTTTTATTAGTGTAATACAGTGTTCAGGTATACTGCTGAATGATCTGCTGAAACTCTATAGGCTTAATTAGTGTAATACAGTCTTCGGGAACTTTACTAAATGATCTGCTAAAACTCTACAGGCTTTATTCAAGATTCAAGATTCAAGAGATTCAAGAGTTTTATTGTCATATGTACAGCAGAACAGACAGTTACACTGTACAATGAAATTCTTACTTTATTAGTGTAATACAGTGTTCAGGTACTTTACTGAATGATCTGCTAAAACTCTACAGGCTTAATTAGTGTAATACAGTGTTCACGTACTTTACTGAATGATCTGCTGAAACTCTATAGGCTTAATAAGTGTAATACAGTGTTCAGGTACCGTACTGAATGATCTGCTGAAACTCTACAGGCTTTATTAGCATAATACAGTGTTCAGGTACCTTACTGAATGATCTGCTGAAACTCTACAGGCTTTATTGGATTTTACTTTACTGAATGATCCGCTGAAACTCTACAGGCTTTATTAGTGTAATAAAGTGTTCAGGTACTTTACTAAATAATCTCCTGACACTCTACAGGCTTTATTAGTGTAATACAGTGTTCAGGTACTTTACTGAATGATCTGCTGAAACTCTACAGGCTTTATTAGTGTAATACAGTGTTCAGGTACTTTACTAAATAGTCTCCTGAGACTCTACAGGCTTTATTAGTGTAATACAGTGTTCAGGTACTTTATTGAATGAAGTGCTAAAACTCTACAGGCTTAATTAGTGTAATACAGTGTTCAGGTACCTTACTGAATGATCTGCTGAAACTCTACAGGCTTTATTAGTGTAATACAGTGTTCAGGTACCTTACTGAATGATCTGCTGAAATTCTGCAGGCTTTATTAGTGTAATACAGTGTTCAAGTACTTTACTGAATGATCTGCTGAAACTCTACAGGCTTTATTAGTGTAATACAGTGTTCAGGTACTTTATTGAATGATGTGCTGAAACTCTACAGGCTTTATTAGTGTAATACAGTGTTCAGGTACTTTACTGAATGATCTGCTGAAACTCTACAGGCTTTATTAGTGTAATACAGTGTTCAGGTACTTTACTAAATAATCTCCTGAGACTCTACAGGCTTTATTAGTGTAATACAGTGTTCAGGTACTTTATTGAATGATCTGCTGAAACTCTACCGGTTTATTAGTACAATACAGTGTTCAGGTATACTACTGAATGATCTGCTGAAACTCTACAGGCTTTATTAGTGTAATACAGTGTTCAGGTACTTTATTGAATGATGTGCTGAAACTCTACAGGCTTTATTAGTGTAATACAGTGTTCAGGTACTTTACTGAATGATCTGCTGAAACTCTACAGGCTTTATTAGTGTAATACAGTGTTCAGGTACTGTAATAAATAAACTCCTGAGACTCTACAGGCTTTATTAGTGTAATACAGTGTTCATGTGTACTACTGAATGATCTGCTAAAACTCTATAGGCTTAATTAGTGTAATACAGTGTTCAGGTACCCAACTGAATGATCTGCTGAAACTCTACAGGCTTAATTAGTGTAATACAGTGTTCAGGTACCCTACTGAATGATCTGCTGAAACACTACAGGCTTTATTAGTGTAATACAGTGTTCAGGTACTTTACTAAATAATCTCCTGAGACTCTACAGGCTTTATTAGTGTAATACAGTGTTCAGGTACCCTACTGAATGATCTGCTGAAACTCTACAGGTTTTATTAGTGTAATACAGTATTCAGGTATACTACTGAATGATCTGCTGAAACTCTATAGGCCTAATTAGTGTAATACAGTGTTCAGGTACTTTACTAAATGATCTGCTAAAACTTTACAGGCTTTATTAGTGTAATACAGTGTTCAGGTACTTTACTGAATGATCTGCTAAAACTCTACAGGCTTAATTAGTGTAATACAGTGTTCACGTACTTTACTGAATGATCTGCTGAAACTCTATAGGCTTAATTAGTGTAATACAGTGTTCAGGTACCCTACTGAATGATCTGCTGAAACTCTACAGGCTTTATTAGCATAATACAGTGTTCAGGTACCTTACTGAATGATCTGCTGAAACTCTACAGGCTTTATTGGTGTAATACAGTGTTCAGGTACTTTATTAAATGATCCGCTGAAACTCTACAGGCTTTATTAGTGTAATAAAGTGTTCAGGTACTTTACTAAATAATCTCCTGAAACTCTACAGGCTTTATTAGTGTAATACAGTGTTCAGGTACTTTATTGAATGATCTGCTGAAAGTCTACAGGCTTAATTAGTGTAATATAGTTTTCAGGTACTTTACTAAATAATCTGCTGAGACTCTACAGGCTTTTTTAGTGTAATACAGTGTTCAGGTACTTTATAGAATGAAGTGCTGAAACTCTACAGGCTTTATTAGTGTAATACAGTGTTCAGGTACTTTACTGAATGATCTGCTGAAAGTCTACAGGCTTAATTAGTGTAATACAGTGTTCAGGTACCTTACTGAATGATCTGCTGAAACTCTACAGGCTTTATTAGTGTACTACAGTGTTCAGGTACCTTACTGAATGATCTGCTGAAACTCTGCAGGCTTTATTAGTGTAATACAGTGTTCAGGTACTTTGCTGAATGATCTGCTGAAACTCTACAGGCTTTATTAGTGTAATACAGTGTTCAGGTACTATACTAAATAATCTCCTGAGACTCTACAGGCTTTATTAGAGTATTACAGTGTTCAGGTACCTTACTGAATGATCTGCTGAAACTCTATAGGCTTAATTAGTGTAATACAGTGTTCGGGAACTTTACTAAATGATCTGCTGAAACTTAACAGGCTTAATTAGTGTAATGCAGTTTTCAGGTACTTTACTGAATAATCTGCTGAAACTCTACAGGCTTTATTAGTGTAATACAGTGTTCAGGTACTTTACTAAATAATCTCCTGAGACTCTACAGGCTTTATTAGTGTAATACAGTGTTCAGGTACTTTATTGAATGATCTGCTGAAACTCTACAGGTTTTATTAGTGTAATACAGTGTTCAGGTACCTTACTGAATGATCTGCTGAAACTCTACAGGCTTTATTAGTGTAATACAGTGTTCAGGTACTTTACTGAATGATCTGCTGAAACTCTACAGGCTTCATTAGTTTAAAACAGTGTTCAGGTATCTTACTGAATGATCTGCTGAAACTCTACAGGCTTTATTAGTGTAATACAGTGTTCAGGTACCTTACTGAATGATCTGCTGAAACTCTACGGGCTTTATTAGTGTAATACAGTGTTCAGGTACTTTACTAAATAATCTCCTGAGACTCTACAGGGTTTATTAGTGTAATACAGTGTTC
>JAJQXZ010000080.1:17500-20000 GCA_021613375.1 Megaleporinus macrocephalus
TGTGCAAATGCACTTTCTGGATCGTGCCTTAAGCTCCCCACTTAAATCCACATCAAACGTCGCCATGATGTGCTGCTTCCTATGGTGTAGTGAGTTTTGCATCGCCCCACACATGTTGTGGATCACTTGGTTCCCTCCATAGGGTGAGTGCGTTCTCAAAAATTGCGCTTAGGCTGAGGTGTTCATGAGGACTTTTTATAACAAGCCCGTGACAGCGAGATAGAGCACATGACACCGATCTTTAAAAGCTTCAATGCCCCGTGTGAGGATCGAACTCACGACCTTCAGATTATGAGACTGACGCGCTACCTACTGCGCTAATGAGGCTTTTGCTGCTGTCCCTCGCCCTTTGTGGCATAGCAGCCTTGTATGCCTCATGTCGCCACTGAGTTGTCTGTAATATACCCATCTTGTTCTGTGGAAAAACAGAAGATTGATAGGCAGATTTGGGAAAATCAGGTGTCCAACTCAGGTGTCCGCACGCTGTGCAAATGCACTTTCTGGATCGTGCCCAAAGCTCCCCACTTAAATCCACATCAAACGTCGCCATGATGTGCTGCTTCCCATGGTGTAGTGAGTTTTGCATCGCCCCACACATGTTGTGGATCACTTGGTTCCCTCCATAGGGTGAGTGCGTTCTCAAAAATTGCGCTTAGGCTGAGGTGTTCATGAGGACTTTTTATAACAAGCCCGTGACAGCGAGATAGAGCACATGACACCGATCTTTAAAAGCTTCAATACCCCGTGTGAGGATCGAACTCACGACCTTCAGATTATGAGACTGACGCGCTACCTACTGCGCTAACGAGGCTTTTGCTCCTGTCCCTCGCCTTTTGTGGCATAGCAGCCTTGTGTGCCTCATGTCGCCACTGAGTTGTCTGTAATATACCCATCTTGTTCTGTGGAAAAACAGGAGATTGATAGGCAGATTTGGGAAAAAAAGCAAAGAGAGCCGAGCCAGCCAGGAGTCGAACCTAGAATCTTCTGATCCGTAGTCAGACGCGTTATCCATTGCGCCACTGGCCCACCTGTTAAAAGCCTGTGAAAGGTTTTTGGTAAACACAAAACCATGTCTGCCTTTGGCAGCAACTAGGGCATCCCGAGCGTGCTCATAAAAGGGCAGCCACTGTCGAACCGTTAAACGTAGCACGCAAACAAGTTCCCATACCGGGAGTCGAACCCGGGCCGCCTGGGTGAAAACCAGGAATCCTAACCGCTAGACCATATGGGATGCTTGCTCCAAACTGTGCCGGCCATCCCTCTCTGGAATTTGTCCGAGTCGACGTTGCTGCTCTTCAGGGAGGCAAGGGAACTGACGCATGTTTGTCCCATTGGCCACAAATCCAAGGGGAGGCCTGAATTTCTTTGGCTCCCAACAAAAGAGCTTGCCGTGACCCGGATTCGAACCGGGGTTGCTGCGGCCACAACGCAGAGTACTAACCACTATACGATCACGGCGCGCCACCGCCCACGTGCCACAGCTTGGCCTGTCTTCCTCCATGAAAAAATCTTTGTCCGCGTCAATCGGTTAGACTACACAACTCAGGTGTCCGCACGCTGTGCAAATGCACTTTCTGGATCGTGCCTTAAGCTCCCCACTTAAATCCACATCAAACGTCGCCATGATGTGCTGCTTCCTATGGTGTAGTGAGTTTTGCATCGCCCCACACATGTTGTGGATCACTTGGTTCCCTCCATAGGGTGAGTGCGTTCTCAAAAATTGCGCTTAGGCTGAGGTGTTCATGAGGACTTTTTATAACAAGCCCGTGACAGCGAGATAGAGCACATGACACCGATCTTAAAAAGCTTCAATGCCCGTGTGAGGATCGAACTCACGACCTTCAGATTATGAGACTGACCCGCTACCTACTGCGCTAACGAGGCTTCGGCTGCTGTCCCTCGCCCTTTGTGGAATAGCAGCCTTGTGTGCCTCATGTCGCCACTGAGTTGTCTGTAATATACCCATCTTGTTCTGTGGAAAAACGGGAGATTGATAGGCAGATTTGGGAAAAAAAGCAAAGAGAGCCGAGCCAGCCAGGAGTCGAACCTAGAATCTTCTGATCCGTAGTCAGACGCGTTATCCATTGCGCCACTGGCCCACCTGTTAAAAGCCTGTGAAAGGTTTTTGGTAAACACAAAACCATGTCTGCCTTTGGCAGCAACTAGGGCATCCCGAGCGTGCTCATAAAAGGGCAGCCACTGTCGAACCGTTAAACGTAGCACGCAAACAAGTTCCCATACCGGGAGTCGAACCCGGGCCGCCTGGGTGAAAACCAGGAATCCTAACCGCTAGACCATATGGGATGCTTGCTCCAAACTGTGCCGGCCATCCCTCTCTGGAATTTGTCCGAGTCGACGTTGCTGCTCTTCAGGGAGGCAAGGGAACTGACGCATGTTTGTCCCATTGGCCACAAATCCAAGGGGAGGCCTGAATTTCTTTGGCTCCCAACAAAATAGCTTGCCGTGACTCGGATTCGAACCGGGGTTGCTGCGGCCACAA
>JAJQXZ010000080.1:27500-30000 GCA_021613375.1 Megaleporinus macrocephalus
TCGGTTAGACTACACAACTCAGGTGTCCGCACGCTGTGCAAATGCACTTTCTGGATCGTGCCTTAAGCTCCCCACTTAAATCCACATCAAACGTCGCCATGATGTGCTGCTTCCTATGGTGTAGTGAGTTTTGCATCGCCCCACACATGTTGTGGATCACTTGGTTCCCTCCATAGGGTGAGTGCGTTCTCAAAAATTGCGCTTAGGCTGAGGTGTTCATGAGGACTTTTTATAACAAGCCCGTGACAGCGAGATAGAGCACATGACACCGATCTTTAAAAGCTTCAATGCCCCGTGTGAGGATCGAACTCACGACCTTCAGATTATGAGACTGACGCGCTACCTACTGCGCTAACGAGGCTTCTGCTGCTGTCCCTCGCCCTTTGTGGCATAGCAGCCTTGTGTGCCTCATGTCGCCACTGAGTTGTCTGTAATATACCCATCTTGTTCTGTGGAAAAACAGAAGATTGATAGGCAGATTTGGGAAAATCAGGTGTCCAACTCAGGTGTCCGCACGCTGTGCAAATGCACTTTCTGGATCGTGCCCAAAGCTCCCCACTTAAATCCACATCAAACGTCGCCATGATGTGCTGCTTCCCATGGTGTAGTGAGTTTTGCATCGCCCCACACATGTTGTGGATCACTTGGTTCCCTCCATAGGGTGAGTGCGTTCTCAAAAATTGCGCTCTCAAAAATTGCGCTTAGGCTGAGGTGTTCATGAGGACTTTTTATAACAAGCCCGTGACAGCGAGATAGAGCACATGACACCGATCTTTAAAAGCTTCAATGCCCTGTGTGAGGATCGAACTCACGACCTTCAGATTATGAGACTGACGCGCTACCTACTGCGCTAACGAGGCTTCTGCTGCTGTCCCTCGCCCTTTGTGGCATAGCAGCCTTGTGTGCCTCATGTCGCCACTGAGTTGTCTGTAATATACCCATCTTGTTCTTTGGAAAAACAGAAGATTGATAGGCAGATTTGGGAAAATCAGGTGTCCAACTCAGGTGTCCGCACGCTGTGCAAATGCACTTTCTGGATCGTGCCCAAAGCTCCCCACTTAAATCCACATCAAACGTCACCATGATGTGCTGCTTCCCATGGTGTAGTGAGTTTTGCATCGCCCCACACATGTTGTGGATCACTTGGTTCCCTCCATAGGGTGAGTGCGTTCTCAAAAATTGCGCTCTCAAAAATTGCGCTTAGGCTGAGGTGTTCATGAGGACTTTTTATAACACACCCATGACAGCGAGATAGAGCACATGACACCGATCTTTAAAAGCTTCAATGCCCCGTGTGAGGATCGAACTCACGACCTTCAGATTATGAGACTGACGCGCTACCTACTGCGCTAACGAGGCTTTTGCTGCTGTCCCTCGCCCTTTGTGGCATAGCAGCCTTGTATGCCTCATGTCGCCACTGAGTTGTCTGTAATATACCCATCTTGTTCTGTGGAAAAACAGAAGATTGATAGGCAGATTTGGGAAAATCAGGTGTCCAACTCAGGTGTCCGCACGCTGTGCAAATGCACTTTCTGGATCGTGCCCAAAGCTCCCCACTTAAATCCACATCAAACGTCGCCATGATGTGCTGCTTCCCATGGTGTAGTGAGTTTTGCATCGCCCCACACATGTTGTGGATCACTTGGTTCCCTCCATAGGGTGAGTGCGTTCTCAAAAATTGCGCTCTCAAAAATTGCGCTTAGGCTGAGGTGTTCATGAGGACTTTTTATAAGACACCCGTGACAGCGAGATAGAGCACATGACACCGATCTTTAAAAGCTTCAATGCCCCGTGTGAGGATCGAACTCACGACCTTCAGATTATGAGACTGACGCGCTACCTACTGCGCTAACGTGGCTTTTGCTGCTGTCCCTCGCCCTTTGTGGCATAGCAGCCTTGTATGCCTCATGTCGCCACTGAGTTGTCTGTAATATACCCATCTTGTTCTGTGGAAAAACAGAAGATTGATAGGCAGATTTGGGAAAAGAAAGCAAAGAGAGCCGAGCCAGCCAGGAGTTGAAGCTAGAATCTTCTGATCCGTAGTCAGACGTGTTATCCATTGCGCCACTGGCCCACCTGTTAAAAGCCTGTGAAAGGTTTTTGGTGAACACAAAACCATGTCTGCCTTTGGCAGCAACTAGGGCATCCCGAGCGTGCTCATAAAAGGGCAGCCACTGTCGAACCGTTAAACGTAGCACGCAAACAAGTTCCCATACCGGGAGTCGAACCAGGGCGAAAACCAGGAATCCTAACCGCTAGACCATATGGGATGCTTGCTCCAAACTGTGCCGGCCATCCCTCTCTGGAATTTGTCCGAGTCGACGTTGCTGCTCTTCAGGGAGGCAAGGGAACTGACGCATGTTTGTCCCATTGGCCACAAATCCAAGGGGAGGCCTGAATTTCTTTGGCTCCCAACAAAAGAGCTTGCCGTGACCCGGATTCGAACCGGGGTTGCTGCGGCCACAACGCAGAGTACTAACCACTATACGATCACGGCGCG
>JAJQXZ010000081.1:5000-20000 GCA_021613375.1 Megaleporinus macrocephalus
ATTTATAGACATACAAATTAATGTATTTATAGATTTACGGATTTACAGACTTACAGATTTATGTATTCATAGACTTAAAGATTATTGTATTTATAGACTTACAGATTTATGTATTTATAGATTTATTAATTTACAGATTATTGGATTTATAGACTTACAGATTCATGTATTTATAGACTTACAGATTTATGTATTTATAGATTTATAGGCTTACAGATTCATGTATTTATAGATTTACAGACTTACAGATTTATGTATTTATAGATTTATGGATTTACAGATTATTGTATTTATAGATTTATGGATTTACAGATTAATGTTTTTATAGATTCATGGATTTACTGATTTATGTATTTATAGATTCACAGATTAATGTATTTATAGATTTAGGGACTTAAAGATTTACAGATTATTGTATTTACAGATTTACAGATTAATGGATTTATAGATTTATGGACTCACAGATTTATGTATTAATAGATTAGTAGACTTACAGATTTATGTATTTATAGATTTATGTATTTACAGATTACTTTATTTATAGATTTATGGACTTACAGATTTATGAATTTATAGATTTATGGATTTACAGATTTGTGTATTTATAGATTTACAGACTTACAGATTTATGTATTTATAGATTTATGGACTCACAGATTTATGTATTAATAGATTCATAGACTTACAGATTTATGTATTTATAGATGTATGATTTACAGATTATTGTATTCATGGATTTATGGATTTACAGATTAAAGTTTTTTAGATTCATGGATTTACTGATTTATGTATTTATAGATGTATAGACTTACAGATTCATGGATTTACAGATTACAGATTTATGTATTTCTAGATTTTTGGACTTTCAGATTTCTGTATTTATAGATTTATAGACTTAGATTTATGAATTTATAGATTCATAGACTTACAGATTTATGGATTTCTAGATTTATGGACTTTCAGATTTCTGTATTTATAGATTTATGGATTTACAGATTATTGTGTTTATAGATTCATAGACTTACAGATTTATGTATTCATAGATTTATTAATTTACAGATTATTGGATTTATAGACTTATAGGTTCATGTATTTATAGACTTACAGATGTAGGTATTTATAGATTCATAGACTTACAGATTCATGTATTTATAGATTCATGGATTTACAGATTATTGTATTTTTAGATTTATGGATTTACAGATTATTATATTTATAGTTTCATAGACTTATGGACTTACAGATTAATGTATTTATAGACTTAGTCTTACAGATTTATGTATTTATAGACCTACATACTTACAGATTAATGTATTTATAGATTTATAGACATACAGATTAATGTATTTATAGATTTATGGATTTACAGATTAATGTATTCATAGACTTACAGACTTACAGATTAATGTATTTATAGATTTATGGATTTACAGATTATTGTATTTATAGTTTTATGGATTTACAGATTATTGTTTTTATAGATTCATGGATTTACTGATTTATGTATTTATAGGTTTATGGACTTACAGATTAATGTATTTATAGATGTATAGACTTACCGATTTATAGACTTATACATCTATATATTTATAGACTTATATATTTATAGATTTATAGACTTAAAGATAACAGACTCATGTATTTACAGATTTATGTATTTATATATTTATGGATTTACAGATTAATGTATTTATAGATTTATGGACTTTCAGATTTATGTATTTATAGATTTATAGACTTACAGATTTATATATTTATAGATGTATGGACTTAGAGATTATTGTATTTATAGATTTATAGACTTACAGATTTGTGTATTTATAGATTCATAGACTTACAGATTTATATATTTATAGATTTATTAATTTACAGATTATTGCATTTATAGACTTACAGATTCATGTATTTATAGACTTACAGATGTAGGTATTTATAGATTTATAGACTTACAGATTCATGTATTTATAGATTCATGGATTTACAGATTATTGTATTTTTAGATTTATGGATTTACAGATTATTATATTTATAGATTCATAGACTTATGGACTTACAGATTTATGTATTTATAGATTTATAGACTTACATATTTATGTATTTATAGACTTAAAGTCTTACAGATTTATGTATTTATAGACCTACATACTTACAGATTAATGTATTTATAGATTTATAGACCTACAGATTAATGTATTTATAGATTTATGGATTAACAGACTTACAGATTAATGTATTCATACACTTACAGACTTACAGATTTATGTATTAATAGATTCATAGACTTACAGATTTATGTATTTATAGATTTATGGATTTACAGATTAATGTATTTATAGATTTATGGATTTACAGATTAAAGTTTTTTTAGATTCATGGATTTACTGATTTATGTATTTATAGATTTATAGACTTACAGATTAATGTATTTATAGATTTATGGATTTACAGATTATTGTATTTATAGTTTTATGGATTTACAGATTATTGTTTTTATAGATTCATGGATTTACTGATTTATGTATTTATAGGTTTATGGACTTGCAGATTAATGTATTTATAGATGTATAGACTTACAGATTTATAGATTTATATATCTATATATTTATAGACATATATTTATAGATTTATACACTTACAGATAACAGACTCATGTATTTACATATTTATGTATTTATATATTTATGGATTTACAGATTAATGTATTTATAGATTTATGGACTTTCAGATTTATGTATTTATAGATTTATAGACCTACACATTTATGTATGTATGGCTTTATAGACTTACAGATTAACGTATTTATAGATTTATGGATTTACAGATTAATGTATTTATAGATTATTTATTTATAGATTTACAGATTTATAGACTTTCTTATATGTCTTTGGATTTATAGACTTATATTCTTACATACTTGTGGATTTAAAGACTTATATATTTATAGATTTATAGATTCATAGACTTACAGATTTATACAGACATATGTATTTATAGACTTATTGATCTGCAGAGTTATAGATTTATTGGTTTATGTATTTGTAGATTAACCCTAACCTAACCATATATATATATATATATATATATATATATATATATATATATATATATATATATATATATATATATATATATATATATAGACTTATCGACCTGTAGACTTTAGGGTCTATAGACTTATACATTTATAGACTTATATATTTATATACTTATAGATTTATAATGGGACAGGACGTGACGCACCATTTGACTACTCGGTAGGCAGTAACGCTAACCAATTAACATTCAGTAGCAATAGCACTAAACAATTGGTTAGTGTAGATGTTTCCGACAAAGTGGCCAGGTGTAAGACTGTTTGTAGTATAGGTGTTTCCGACAAAGTGGCCAGGTGTAAGACTGTGTGTGGTATAGGTGTTTCCGATAAAGTGGCCAGTGAGGAGGTCAGCTCTCTAACGCACTGGGACACGCGCGTGTCCTTCAGCCTGAAAGGTCTTGCGCACACAGACAACGCAGCGCCCCCTCACACAACCCCCCATCACCCCACCCCCAACCCCATCCCACCCCACCTTGCACACCCCGCAGCAGCTCTGGAGCGGAACATGGACCGAACCGGCTCTGCGCGCATTAATCACACGTGTGATAGGCGCGCGCAGGTCTGTGAAATGTCCCTGTGATTAAGCGTGCGCGTGTACCTTCGCTCCGATCTGGTTTCCACACTGTCCGGCCTGGATGTGCACGATCTCGCGCATGGTGCTCGCGCTGCTGACGCCGCCGAGGATGATGCTGAATGCTGGAGAGTTAGCTCACGCGCCGCCGCCGCTGCTGCTGGAGTCTGCTACTCGCGCTGCTGATGCTGGCTGGAGAGTTTGTGGGGTGGGGGGGTGGGGGTGGTGCTGAAGACGAAACCGATTGGCTGGCGGAATCCTCACCTGCAGTACGGCGGCCAATCAGCAGCGCGTGCGGTCATGCAGTCTCGCTGCAGAGGCGCAGTGCTGAGCCAGCCACACGCACGCGCGCAGTGCGGCCACTGCAGGACCAGACATTAAAAAACTTAATTCTCTAAAGGGGAAGTTCACCGCTTTTCAGAATTCAGTCCAGAAATAAACAGACACGGGTCGCTTTCACACGCTTCCATAGAAACTGAGCTGGAACTCTTTACCTCTAAAGACTGTTCTAGATACAGTCAGATCTGTTCACAGTGGAGGTGAATGGAACCAGACATCCACCTCTAAAAGCTGTTCTAGATACAGTCAGAACTGTTCACAGTGGAGGTGAATGGAACCAGACATCCACCTCTAAAGACTGTTCTAGATACAGTCAGATCTGTTTACAGTGGAGGTGAAAGGAACCAGAGATCCACCTCTAAAGACTGTTCTAGATACAGTCAGATCTGTTTACAGTGGAGGTGAATGGAACCAGACATCCACCTCTAAAGACTGTTCTAGATACAGTCAGATCTGTTTACAGTGGAGGTGAATGGAACCAGACATCCACCTCTAAAAGCTGTTCTAGATACAGTCAGAACTGTTCACAGTGGAGGTGAATGGAACCAGACATCCACCTCTAAAAGCTGTTCTAGATACAGTCAGAACTGTTCACAGTGGAGGTGAATGGAACCAGACATCCACCTCTAAAAGCTGTTCTAGATACAGTCAGAACTGTTCACAGTGGAGGTGAATGGAACCAGACATCCACCTCTAAAGACTGTTCTAGATACCGTCAGATCTGTTTACAGTGGAGGTGAATGGAACCAGACATCCACCTCTAAAGACTGTTCTAGATACCGTCAGATCTGTTTACAGTGGAGGTGAATGGAACCAGACATCCACCTCTAAAGACTGTTCTAGATACAGTCAGATCTGTTCACAGTGGAGGTGAATGGAACCAGACATCCACCTCTAAAAGCTCCTCACAGAAAGTTGGTGTTACTGCTACTGAGTTCTGATTTGTTGGTGTTACTGCTACTGAGTTCTGAATTGTTGGTGTTACTGCTACTGAGTACTGATTTGTTGGTGTTACTGCTACTGAGTACTGATTTGTTGGTGTTACTGCTACCGAGTTCTGATTTGTTGGTGTTACTGCTACTGAGTACTGATTTGTTGGTGTTACTGCTACTGAGTACTGATTTGTTGGTGTTACTGCTACTGAGTTCTGATTTGTTGGTGTTACTGCTACTGAGTTCTGATTTGTTGGTGTTACTGCTACTGAGTACTGATTTGTTGGTGTTACTGCTACTGAGTTCTGATTTGTTGGTGTTACTGCTACTGAGTTCTGATTTGTTGGTGTTACTGCTACTGAGTACTGATTTGTTGGTGTTACTGCTACTGAGTACTGATTTGTTGGTGTTACTGCTACTGAGTTCTGATTTGTTGGTGTTACTGCTGCTGAGTACTGATTTGTTGGTGTTACTGCTACTGAGTTCTGATTTGTTGGTGTTACTGCTACCGAGTACTGATTTGTTGGTGTTACTGCTACTGAGTTCTGATTTGTTGGTGTTACTGCTACGGAGTTCTGATTTGTTGGTGTTACTGCTACAGAGTACTGATTTGTTGGTGTTACTGCTACCGAGTACTGATTTGTTGGTGTTACTGCTACCGAGTTCTGATTTGTTGGTGTTACTGCTACTGAGTACTGATTTGTTGGTGTTACTGCTACTGAGTACTGATTTGTTGGTGTTACTGCTACTGAGTACTGATTTGTTGGTGTTACTGCTACTGAGAGCTGATTAGTTAGCATTACTGCTACTGAGTGCTGATTGGCTAGCATTACTGGCAAATGAAGGCTCATTGGTTACTGTTACTCCTACTGAGTGCTGAATGGTTAGTGTTACTGCTACTGAGTGCTGAATGGTTAGTGTTACTCATTGAGTGCTCATTGGTTAGCATTAGAGCTAATAAGTGCTCATTGGTTAGCAGTACTGCTAATGACTGATGATTGGTTAGCCTTACTACAATTCAGTGCTGATTCAGCACTCAATAGGTTGGCAGTACTGCTAATGACTGATGATTGGTTAGCATAACTGCTACAGAAGTGAGTGTTGTGAGGACGGTAGTGAGTTCTCTGAGGACGGTAGTGAGTTATGTGAGGACGGTAGTGAGTGTTGTGAGGACGGTAGTGAGTTCTCTGAGGACGGTAGTGAGGTCTGTGAGGACAGTAGTGAGTTCTGTGAGGACAGTAGTAAGTGTTGTGAGGAAGGTAGTGAGTGTTTTGATGACAGTAGTGAGTTCTGTGAGGACGGTAGTAAGTGTTGTGAGGACGGTAGTGAGCTCTGTGAGGATGGTAGTGAGCTCTGTGAGGACGGTAGTGAGTGCTGTGAGGACGGTAGTGAGTTATGTGAGGACGGTGGTGAGTTATGTGAGGACGGTAGTGAGTGTTGTGAGGACGGTAGTGAGTGCTGTGAGGACGTAGTGAGTTCTGTGAGGACGGTAGTGAGTGCTGTGAGGACGGTAGTGAGTTCTGTGAGGACGGTAGTGAGTTCTGTGAGGACGGTAGTGAGTGCTGTGAGGACGGTAGTGAGTTCTGTGAGGACGGTAGTGAGTTCTGTGAGGACGGTAGTGAGTGCTGTGAGGACGGTAGTGAGTTCTGTGAGGACGGTAGTGAGTTCTGTGAGGACGGTAGTGAGTGCTGTGAGGACGGTAGTGAGTGCTGTGAGGACGGTAGTGAGCTCTGTGAGGACGGTAGTGAGTGCTGTGAGGACGGTAGTGAGTTATGTGAGGACGGTGGTGAGTTATGTGAGGACGGTAGTGAGTGTTGTGAGGACGGTAGTGAGTGCTGTGAGGACGGTAGTGAGTTCTGTGAGGACGGTAGTGAGTTCTGTGAGGACGGTAGTGAGTTCTGTGAGGACGGTAGTGAGTGCTGTGAGGACGGTAGTGAGTTCTGTGAGGACGGTAGTGAGTGCTGTGAGGACGGGTAGTGAGTTCTGTGAGGACGGTAGTGAGTGCTGTGAGGACGGTAGTGAGTGCTGTGAGGACGGTAGTGAGTTATGTGAGGACGGTAGTGAGTGTTGTGAGGACGGTAGTGAGTGCTGTGAGGACGGTAGTGAGTTATGTGAGGACGGTAGTGAGTGTTGTGAGGACGGTAGTGAGTGTTGTGAGGACGGTAGTGAGGTCTGTGAGGACGGTAGTGAGTTCTGTGAGGACGGTAGTGAGTTCTGTGAGGACGGTAGTGAGGTCTGTGAGGACGGTAGTGAGTGCTGTGAGGACGGTAGTGAGTTCTGTGAGGACGGTAGTGAGGTCTGTGAGGACGGTAGTGAGGTCTGTGAGGACGGTAGTGAGGTCTGTGAGGACGGTAGTGAGTGTTTTGAGGACGGTAGTGAGTTCTGTGAGGACGGTAGTGAGTTCTGTGAGGACGGTAGTGAGTGCTGTGAGGACGGTATTGAGTTCTGTGAGGACGGTAGTGAGTGCTGTGAGGACGGTAGTGAGTGCTGTGAGGACGGTAGTGAGTTATGTGAGGACGGTAGTGAGTTATGTGAGGACGGTAGTGAGGTCTGTGAGGACGGTAGTGAGTTATGTGAGGACGGTAGTGACGGTAGTGAGCTCTGGTTGGAAAGTTGTTGGAATTCTGATCTTTAATGATCTTTCTGTGAGGACGGTAGTGAGTGTTGTGAGGACGGTAGTGAGGTCTGTGAGGACGGTAGTGAGTTATGTGAGGACGGTAGTGAGTTATGTGAGGACGGTAGTGAGTTCTGTGGAGGACGGTAGTGAGGTCTGTGAGGACGGTAGTGAGTTATGTGAGGACGGTAGTGACCGTAGTGAGCTCTGGTTGGAAAGTTGTTGGAATTCTGATCTTTAATGATCTTTCTGTGAGGACGGTAGTGAGTGTTGTGAGGACGGTAGTGAGTGTTGTGAGGACGGTAGTGAGGTCTGTGAGGACGGTAGTGAGTTCTGTGAGGACGGTAGTGAGTGTTGTGAGGACGGTAGTGAGTTCTGTGAGGACGGGTAGTGAGTGCTGTGAGGATGGTAGTGAGTTCTGTGAGGACGGTAGTGAGTGTTGTGAGGACGGTAGTGAGTGCTGTGAGGACGGTAGTGAGTTATGTGAGGACGGTGGTGAGTTCTGTGAGGACGGTAGTGAGTTCTGTGAGGACGGTAGTGAGTTATGTGAGGACGGTAGTGAGTTCTGTGAGGACGGTAGTGAGGTCTGTGAGGACGGTAGTGAGTTATGTGAGGACGGTAGTGACGGTAGTGAGCTCTGGTTGGAAAGTTGTTGGAATTCTGATCTTTAATGATCTTTCTGTGAGGACGGTAGTGAGTGTTGTGAGGACGGTAGTGAGGTCTGTGAGGACGGTAGTGAGGTCTGTGAGGACGGTAGTGAGTTCTGTGAGGACGGTAGTGAGTTCTGTGAGGACGGTAGTGAGGTCTGTGAGGACTGTAGTGAGTGTTGTGAGGACGGTAGTGAGTTCTGTGAGGACGGTAGTGAGTTCTGTGAGGACGGTAGTGAGTGTTGTGAGGACGGTAGTGAGTTCTGTGAGGACGGTAGTGAGTTATGTGAGGACGGTAGTGACGGTAGTGAGCTCTGGTTGGAAAGTTGTTGGAATTCTGATCTTTAATGATCTTTCTGTGAGGACGGTAGTGAGTGTTGTGAGGACGGTAGTGAGTGCTGTGAGGACGGTAGTGAGTTCTGTGAGGACGGTAGTGACGGTAGTGAGCTCTGGTTGGAAAGTTGTTGGAATTCTGATCTTTAATGATCTTTCTGTGAGGACGGTAGTGAGTGTTGTGAGGACGGTAGTGAGTGCTGCGAGGACGGTAGTGAGTTCTGTGAGGACGGTAGTGACGGTAGTGAGCTCTGGTTGGAAAGTTGTTGGAATTCTGATCTTTAATGAAACTCGAGGAACAGTTTTGGCTGTTACTGAATAAATAGTGAACTTTATTGACACTCATGGCGTATGTACAAATGCAGTGTAATTAACGTTAACGGATACGCAGCCCAGAAATAATCAACCATTACATTCAGGTCCCGTCTGAGGACACAGAGGACACAGAGGACACACCTGGTCCAGGTAGGCGAGGTACTCCTGATTGACGGCTAATCAGTCTCAGCTACTGCAGCCCACTTCAGAGCAGTGCGTTAGCTTTAGCAGTAGTACACTGAACTGGGGTTTATGAGCGTTGTCCCAGTGGCGCTATCCCGGTGGCGCTGTTCCGGTCGCGGTGCTGTCCCAGTGGCGGTGTCCCGTTGGCGGTGTCCCGTTGGCGGTGTCCCGTTGGCGCTGTCCCGGTGGCGGTGCTGTCCCGGTGGCGCTGTCCCGTTGGCGCTGTCCCGTTGGCGCTGTCCCGGTGGCGCTGTCCCGGTGGCGCTGTCCCGGTCGCGGTGCCCCCGGTCGCGGTGCTGTCCGGTTATGTGGGGACTGTGATGGTACTGAGCTGCTGAATCCTCTCCTCCTCCTCCTGAGATGGACTTGTTCTGGTCCAGGAACATCTAAAGCGCGTCTCCAGCATCTCTACAAAACACAGAGGAGCCTGCAGCCGCTGGGGGAGTTCGGCTGATGGTATATGGGCTGGTGTTTCTTTTAATACGTCCATACCGCAGTTCAGCGAACCAAGCGTCTAGACGCGGTTCTGATCTGAACGTTCTGAATGTATTTGCTCTGAAACGTTTCTGGACGTTTCTGGACCGGTCCTGTCTCCATGGAGCTGCAGTCCGACGCGTAGCCACTGAAACCAGATCAGGATCATCACCGTCACGTCCGGCCCGGTCCACCAAATAAACCCTGTCAGCGTTCAGCAGCTCGCAGAAACAAACGAGAACGTTCTAACGGGGGCAGGAAATGACAGGACACTGCCTCGCCCTGCCTCACACTGCCTCTGACTGCCTCGCCCTGCCTCACACAGCCTCACACAGCCTCTGACTGCCTCGCCCTGCCTCGCCCTGCCTCACACAGCCTCTCACTGCCTCTGACTGCCTCTCACTGCCTCTGACTGCCTCGCCCTGCCTCACACAGCCTCTCACTGCCTCGCCCTGCCTCACACAGCCTCATGCTGCCTCGCCCTGCCTCACACTGCCTTGCCCTACCTCTGACTGCCTCGTGTTGACACTAAACAGATCCTCTGATTCCGAGTAACAGCCGCGATACTAAACTCCACAGACGGAGGACACTGTTTGATTTACGACGTCGCTGCTCAAACACATTTTCACGTTTCATGTGTTCACGATTTCACACTCAATGTTTTACAACGTTCACATGCTTTGTTGTCATGGTGACGCCACATTTGCACAGAGAAGCTGAACATCGGGACAGATGCAAACTCAGAACTTCAGATCTTTAAAAAATAAACATCATCAAAGTGGAGATTTTAAATTACATTAAACCACGGCCTGTCCCCCTGCCCCACGGCCTGTCCCCCTGCTCCACGCCATGTCCCCCTGCCAAATGAGCTTTTACTGCCCTGCCAAATATCTACTGCCCCAACATACCTTTACTGCCCACCCATTCTTCTACTGCTTGTAATGAATATCTACTGCCCCACTTACTATCCACGGCCTTACCGATAGTCAACTGTCCTGCTGACTATCCACGGCCCCACCGATCTTCTACTGTCCCCCTGACTATCCACGGCCCCACCAATCTTCTACTGTCCCACTGACTATCCACGGCCCCACCGGTCTTCTACTGTCCCACTGACTATCCACGGCCCCACCGGTCTTCTACTGTCCCACTGACTATCCACGGCCCCACCGGTCTTCTACTGTCCCACTGACTATCCACGGCCCCACCGGTCTTCTACTGTCCTGCTGAATACGTATTTCCCCACCAGGCATCTGCTGCCTCACTGAATGTCCACTGCCCCACTGAGCGTCTGCTGTCCCACCGTGTGATTACTGTGTTGAGTTCCCCTTAATTTCTACAGGAACCTAAAAAATACCCTGGAGTTAAATTAGGTTTAAAACAGATTTTACATTTAAAAAATGTCTAGACTGTCTGTCTAAAGATTAAACAGTACCAAACAGGAGCCTAAACACTGACTCAGAGCGGGAACACGGGACATCTTCACCTATTTACTCTTAAATTAAACACATTTCATCTACATTCAACAGACTTCGCCTACAAGTCAATACCTTGCACCTAAATTCCAACTGATTTCACTAAAACAAGCAATCAGTGGAAATGAAGACCCCCTGTGGACTCTCTGGATTCAGCAGAGTTCTCCCACTTAGATTGGGCCTTAAGGCTCAGGTACAGGATGCCTTAGAGTTTAAGTTCTTATTTAGGATTTAGTATTTAGAGGATTACGGTGAAGAGATTAGGGAGGTGGGGATTGATTTAGAAGTAGTGTTTACTGGTCAGAGCGTTGGGGTTAGGTTTGCGTTTAGGGGTGAGGGGTTGGAAGTGAGGACCCAGGTGTTGGGCTAATCCAATCAGAAACTTTTAAAGAACATGGGCCTTGTGGATTTAAAATTTTGGAAGTGAACTCACACAGCTGCTCTGACAGTGTGTAAGAAGCTCTTCAGTGTTTGATCATTGTTTTTGTTTATTCGACTGTCTCTAACAGCAACCGAGGAATTCCCTTTGAGAGCGTCTCCCTTAGCACAGTTAACAAAGCATCCAAATATTACACCCGCGTTCCCGAGAACGTGGCTATGAACGCTTCCACATCCACCTCCTCCCTGAATCCACCTCCTCCCTGAATCCACCTCCTCCCTGAATCCACCTCCTCCCTGAATTTCACTTTATCAACCGTTCAGTAAATTGAAATCAGAAGTATCTCCTGAAAGCAACCTGCTCTCTGCACGCTGCATGTTTGACCAGAAAACGATTCACTGGTCAATCACACTTCATACTTCAGCAGACAGGAGTTCTGAGTACTGGCAGCAAGAAGTTCCAGTGTTATCCAGGTGGTCTGGGTTTCGATTGGCGTGGGTGGTATTCAGTGACCACCTTTTTAAAGCCCCAGTCAGAAGCTGGAGCTGCCTGAACAGCGTTCTGTTGGTGCTGGTGAAGGTTGGTAGTTGAGGTCCTGGGTGTGAGCCTGGTTTACATCAGTTCCCTTTTATTAGCAGATCCCTTTCTGGCATCGGTAACACTCGCTGGTCTACACAAGCGGCTCACGGGCTGATATTAGCCCCCCAGCACTCAGCTGCCCCTCACGGCATAGCACCAACCATACCGGCCATCATGAAGATGCCACACTGTTGACGGGGCTGCTGCTGCTGGTGGTGGTGAAGTCTGCAGCTGGAGATGGAGCAGAGTCTATGGGGGAGGAAACTGTGAGGTCCACTGTGAAGGGATCTTCAGCGGGGGGCACTGCTGGACCTTCAGGAACAAATGCAGCACCGGCCGGTGAAGGAGATGGAGTCTCTAAGTGGGTGGAGTCTACTACGGGGAGCGGGAACAGGAACGCGTCAGAGTCTATGGGTGAGGATGAGGATGGAGGAGGAAAGGAGCCGAGAACATCCAGCGATGACGTAGCAGGGTACAGTGCGTTCAGATCGTTATCTAGGAGGACAGGTGAGTCTGTGGAAGGGGGTGGAGTTACATTATTTAAATGATCGCACACAGTGCCACCTGCTGAACTCTACAGAGTCTGGGATAACGCCTGGCAAGGGGGAGTCCACTATAGCACCATCCATCTTAGGCTGTACGCATGAGGGGGTGTGGCTAATTGGAGGAGGGGGTTCACTGTGGTGTCCGAGATCAGGGGGTGTGACTGCAGGAGATTCGGGGGGCGCATGGTCCATTAAAGATGGATGAGGTGGGGTCCCTGTAGCATCTGGAAGCGTGTCGGTGGACCAAAGGGGGCGTGTTCGGTTAAAGGAAGAGGGGCTGGGGCCTCTGTGGGGTCTGTGGTCAGGTGGGCGGGATGGGAGGAGCTAAGGTCGGTTAAATGAGGAGAGGGCAGGCTCTCTGTGGGGTCTGTGGTCAGGTGGGCGGGATGGGAGGAGCTAAGGTCGGTTAAATGAGGAGAGGGCAGGCTCTCTGTGGGGTCTGTGGTCAGGTGGGCGGGATGGGAGGAGCTAAGGTCGGTTAAATGAGGAGAGGGCAGGCTCTCTGTGGGGTCTGGGGTCAGGTGGGCGGGATGGGAGGAGCTAAGGTCGGTTAAATGAGGAGAGGGCAGGCTCTCTGTGGGGTCTGGGGTCAGGTGGGCGGGATGGGAGGAGCTAAGGTCGGTTAAATGAGGAGAGGGCAGGCTCTCTGTGGGGTCTGGGATCAGGTGAATGGGCTCCGAGGGGGCGTGGTCAGTTACAGGAGGGGTATCTGTTGCTGTAGACGGAGATGGGATCTCTGATGTATCTGCAGTTTGGAGAGAGGCTGCCGAGGGAGGGGTCTGGGAGAGGGTGTGGCCTGACAGTGGAGTGGGTGGGGTTTCGGTTGCTGTGGAGCGAGAGGGCCGGGACGTTGGCGATGAGGTCCGGGAGCGAGTCAGTTACGTTGGGGTGAATGGGACTCGTGCCGAGGGGGAGTGGAGGTGTTTGGGACTGCGGTGAGCAGGGGGCCCCCTGCTGGTTTCTGCCGGTTCTTTCCGCTGCTTTATGACATACAGCGTGATTGTATCCGGTTCTCCGTCCGGGCGGCACGGACAGGTCGATGGCGGAAGAGGCGGGGTGGACTCCATGGTGGACACGGCTGTTGCGGCGGCGGCGTGGAGCGGGGTGTCGGTCACCTGCCCGTACTCGCGGCTCGCGGACCGGGGCAGTAGGTGGCGCTGCTCGGCAGGGCTTGCGCGGGGGCAGCAGGGGCTGGCGGGTGTAGCTTTCCCCGTCGGCCAGCGTCTCGGGCAGCGGCTGGTAGCGCGTCTCGGGCAGCAGCAGGATGCAGATGATGCAGATCAGCGTGCAGCAGGCGAAGATGATGTGGTGGAGGAAGTAGCCTTTCTGATTGTGGAGCTCCATTATCGGCGCCGTTAGCATCCCGAAACCAGCGCTAGCTAACACCAGCCCCAGACCCTCCGCCCCTAGAGACACAGAGACACACAGTCAACACACCAGCACAACCTAGCACTGACTTTATCTAGAACATGAAACATTCGCTCTGTAACCAACGGAACCCGAGTGTACAGACGTCTCACATGCTGTGCTGGAGTCACTCTCCCAGGTGGTTGTTAGGACTGGGGGCTGAGATCTGTGAGCTCCAGGGCGCTCGGTAAACACACGGGAATCAGAACCTCCACTTCCTGTTTTTAACTTTTGATCTCTCGATCGTTATGTTTATTGTTTGCTGCTATCTTCAGGAATGCGAGGTACTGGTTACCACTGGGCACTCCGGGTCAGTTTCAAACACTACTTTAAACTCGGCTCAGACTCAGATCTCGACGGTGGAGTTCAGATCAGATCATGTTTTTACGAGGCGTGGTTTGATTAAAGTCGAACAGGAAGTTCTCAGGTTGTATTCAGGCCCATATGAAACGTTTATTCAGCATTCAGTAGTATTATATTCATGTGGTTTCAGAACTATCTGAGAAATGATTCAAATCTGCTAGTCCTGAACTTCCTCAGTATGAAGCTGTGAACACCAATGAGATGAAATTCAGATACACAGTAGAGCAGCTGCTGTTAGTCTGTTTCACCAGCAGGTGGCTCAGATGTGCCGTGTTAACCCTTCACTGCTTCTTTTCATTCCTGAGGAACACATGCAGTCACCAGTAGAGGGCGCACACTTTGCGGTTTACTGGATCTGCATGTGTTTGTTTTGAGGAAGCTGCTAGACGACCCTGTGAGAAGAGCGCCCCCCAGGTGTGGACGCTACTGAGTCAGAAGTTTAGTGTTCTATCAGGTCAAAGTACGAGTGACAGAGTGGAGACCTGCGGTATCACCTTCTCCCAGCAGGGGGAGCTATACCCCTGAGTTTCACTAGTGCACCTCAGTTTCAGTAATTATATATCATACATGTTCCTGACAGACAGCCAGATCTCTTTCTTTTGATGTCTGTGATTAAAACCCAGACGTCCTGATCTCAGAAGATCCTAATATTATTTGAGACCAGATTAAAGAAGATACTGAGATGTTACTCTACTGAGAAGTATGTTCAGTACTCAGTACTTGGTCGTGAAGTACTGCAGCAGTGCGGCGAGG